>OAMR01000368.1:541676-561719 GCA_900205405.1 Echinochloa crus-galli
TTGTTACAGCTGCCATGGGTTTATATTTATACCCAGGTCTTGATACAACTCCTAGTCGGACACGACTACAATACTTGTTTCTAAAAATAAACGACGAATCTTCGTGTCCATATTGCGTTCCTTGTTCGAACCGGCCTTTTCCTTATGTTGATCCACGTCATCACGTCTTCCCGAATGCTATCGCTTTCGCATGCGGAACAATGCCTCTGCCGAATGATGACGCATTCCCGACCGCAGAGTATCTTTACCGAATGCTTCAGAGAAACCCCCTTAGCCGAATGGCGACGCGTTCCCGACCGCAGAGCATCTTTGCCGAATGCTTCAGAGAAATCCCCTTAGCCGAATGACATCCTTCCACTAAATCCGGCCCACATGTCAGCCTCTTCCTGGTGTCAATTTTTGGTGTTAACAGAAATTTGCAGAGACAGGAAAGTATCTGATTCTAAAGGCTTCATCTGCGGAGGCTTCTCCAAGCTGCATCAAGTATCTAGCTATATGCTCCACAGTGCTAGTATCATCTTGCCCTGAGAATTTAGTGAATTCTGTAGGAACCTTGACTCTGTTAGGCAATGACACTCTTTGGTACCATTCTGGGAAAGGAGAGGAGTACATGTACCCCTGATTTTTGGGTTTCAGACCGAATTGATTTTGCAACACATCTGCCATTTTTTGTACCATGAGGTCAACATTGGCATCTTGATTTCCTGGCCTTCCAATGGGTATTCCTGTATTAGCATATCCAGGATTCGGAAGAGCATCAATAGCATTATAATCCATGAATTCTGTATTTCCATTCCCATACATATCCTTCTTGAAGCCATATGCTTGGTTACTCATTAATGCCAATTTTTGTGACAACTGACCCAGATCTTCAAACTCCATCTCGAATAACTTTTCACGTATTGCAGGCAGCATCCCAGCTACAGCCATACCAGCCAATTGATCATCGGGTACGTTCAGAGAAAAGCACATGCTTTTTGTTACCCTAAATCTCCTGAGGAATTCTGTAGGTGTTTCATTATTTCTCTGCCTCAAGCTAGTTAAATCAACCAACTTTTTCTCAGTGCTGCCAGTATAGTAATGAGCATGGAACTTCTGCTCCAGATCCTTCCAAGTACAAATTGATTGAGCAGGCAAAGAAGCAAACCATGTAAAAGCTGGACCTGTCAACGACAAAGGAAAGTATCTGATTCTAAAGGCTTCATCTGCAGAGGCTTCTCCAAGCTGCATCAAGTATCTAGCTATATGCTCCACAGTGCTAGTATCATCTTGCCCTGAGAATTTAGTGAATTCTGTAGGAACCTTGACTCTGTTAGGCAATGACACTCTTTGGTACCATTCTGGGAAAGGAGAGGAGTACATGTACCCCTGATTTTTGGGCTTCAGACCGAATTGATTTTGCAACACATCGGCCATTTTTTGTACCATGAGGTCAACATTGGCATCTTGATTTCCTGGCCTTCCAATGGACATTCCTGTATTAGCATATCCAGGATTCGGAAGAGCATCAATAGCATTATAATCCATGAATTCTGTATATCCATTCCCATACATATCCCTCTGCAACCTGTTATTCAAAGGAGATATCTTGTAAGCAGAAGCAGGTGGATTTGCTGTGGTGCCGAATGCCGCCTCACCATATGTGCGAGGTTTTGGTATTGCTTGCTGAGGATCTTGTTGAACTGGTTGACCATTCGCACCCTTGGAACCAGAAGTTCCAGTTTCTTCAGCAGCTCCTTTACCATGAGGTTTTTGAACATTAAAATATGTTGGTCCACCAACTTGCCCATATGCTTGTTCAAAAGGCTTGTCCACTTGTTGACCAAAAATGCTGATCATTATGCATCTAAAGCTGTTCAAGAATGCAGCGTTATGATTGGTCATTGTATCTCCCAGAGCTTTGTATAACAGACCAGAGAACCTCTCCCTTTCTTCTTCTTCATTAAGATCAGATTGTCCAGGCAGTAAAACTCTTGGCAGGTCTGTCTTGAGAAACGGTGCACCACTCCTGTTCTTGGCAAAAGACAGCAAACACTTCTTGATGAATTGTTCTGCAGCAGTTTTCACCATCTGTTGATGCTCCTCAGGCAATTCTTCAAGAGTAACGTCCATAATATCCTTTAAATCAGGCATCTTCAAAGCTTGTGGTCCCACCGGGCGTGCCAAAAAGTGTGTTGACGCAAAATCGGCTTCTCACGCCAAGCACACAGCAAGCCGAATCAGCTGGCTTCACACGTGCCCGATCGTCTGAATCCTGTAAGCGTGCCAGTCAATTTTCCCTGAAACTGACAAAGGAAGAAAAAATGTTTAGATATAAAACCTGGAACATGCCGGATGATACCAGACAGTTCCATCTCTACGGCTTGCAAGGCCAATCTTGATCGGCATATAGCTATGAACAAGCTATCTGTCGGCAATACAGGCACTCACAGCATATTCGGCAGAGCGCGTAAGAAAGCATACTGCCGACCGCATGACGTCATCATGATGAAAGATCGGTATTTAATTAGATGATATCATCAATCCGATGTTCAACAATAAAATCAGCTAAAACGTGGAAGGCTAGAAGCATTCATTATTTAAAACAAAGTTACGAACATGTTTTCACTCATTGAGGGACTGCCGAATACGGCTAGATAGCCGATTCGGGTTCCATGAAGAAGGAACAAGCTTCGTCGATGTTGATAGACCTATCAGATCGATTTCGAGCTCTAATCCACCGGATGATTAGTTCTAAAACGACCCAAAAACCTGCATCTACCGCATGATACCCGGCTCTGTCAAGATCTACAAGATTATCAAGCTTGAACCCGCAACACGTGACAATTTAGATTGACTCGAGGTCGGCTATAGAGAGATAGTGGTTTATTTGATATATTACAAATCACAGCCGATTCTAATCAATCTAAATTGGGCAAAGAGAGTGTTATATGAATTAAACATAAAGTAAAACTCAAATAACACAAGGTAACTTAATGAATCTATTAGATCTTTGCCAAAATCTAATAGAGCCGATAACTTGCTTCAAGCTAAACCTTAGCCTACCGCATGACTCATGGTTTAATGAAGAAGCCTTCTTGAACCAAGCTTAAATCTACTGCATGATACTAAGCATGATACAAGGTTGTCGATACTTACGGAGGTCGACGGATCGATGGTTCCTCTCGAAGATTTCGACGACACGACTAAAGGACTCGAAAAGGTGGCGCAAGGCCGGTTTGTTGTATGATTGTTCGATCCCTATTACAATTGTCATGGGTTTATATTTATACCCAGACTTTGACACGATTCCTAGTTGACTATGATTACAAAACGTTTATTTCCAAAGAAATACATCAAAGTGCCGTATTCATCTCGCATTCTTTATCAAATCGGCTTTTTCCTTGTATTCAATCCACGTCATCACGCATTCCCGAATGCTTTCCATAGAGCAACTCCCTTGCCGAATTGGCGACGGACTCCCGACCGCAGAATGCCTTTGCCGAATCGTTCTTGAAGATAAGCTTTCTTAGCTGAACGATGTTTATCTTTTCACCAAATCCGGCCCACATGTCAGCCTCTTCCTGGTGTCAATTTTTGGTGTTAACATCCTTTAAGTGGCTACACCTCTGGAATTTCAAGTGCTCTCCAAAGATCAAGCAGTTTCTATGGTGATTGGCACATAACAGCTTGCCTTGGCGAATGAATATTAAGCGGAGAGGTGTCAAGAATGTAGATACTAAATGTCCTGTGTGTGAGAGGCTGGATGAGGATGGGGGACATTGCTTTCTCAAGTGCAAGATGGTGAAGAGGGGCTGGCAGGCACTTAATCTGGAGCATGTACGTAGGGTTCTGCTCCTTTTGCACTCAGCGCGAGAAATGGTTCAACATATCGTGAAGATGGAAGCAAAGGAGAGATCAATAGTATCTTGTTTCTTGTGGGTTTGGTGGGAGAATAGGAATAAAGTAAATGCAAAGGATAGAATGATGTCTCTCGGGGAAGTAGTGCATAGAACAATGGATGCTGCTTTGGGTCTTGCATATGATGCTAACACTCCATCTGCTAGAAATGCAAGGGACAACAAACAGGAGCGGTGGCAGCCACCACCGGCTGATATTATGAAAATCAACTCTGATGGAGCGTTCGAGAGAATGAAAAGGATGGCGCATGGGGGTTTGTGATCAGAGATAGTGAAGGTCATGGTGTACTTGCTGGTTGTGGGCGGCTAAGGGCAGTGCATGATGCTTTGGCTGCGGAAGGAGAGGCCTGTCTAGCTGCTCTAAATGCGGCCATGAACATTGGTATTTCACGGGTGATGGTTGAGTCTGATTCCCTGCTGTTGATCAGCGCAATTCGGTCGTCAGCATATGATCAAGCTCCAGGAGGAGTTATATTCAAGGAAATCCGGGATGTGTTAGAGTTGCATTTTACTTTGTTTGGTGTGTCTCATATTTCCCGTTCTTGTAATAAGTGTGCACATGAGTTAGCTCGTTCAGGCTTAGCTCGGGATCCGGATGATTCCATCATTTGGAACGATCCCCTCCCAAGTTTTGTAATCTCATTGGTGGGTCGTGATCGCACTGACCCTCCGGTTGATGAATGAAGAATGAGCAGGTTGTCTTCAAAAAAAAGTAGCCATAGTATATGATGAGACGCTTTAAATTAGACTAGGGCCGTGTTTAGATGTTGGATTTGGGTGGGTGAATTTTGGAGTATGATGTCACATCGTAATCATTGCGCCACTGTAAAAAATTTGTCCAAAAATTTATTAATTAGGCTCAAAATGTTCGTCTCACAGAGTACAACAAAACTATGTAATTAGTTTTTGATTTTATCTACATTTAGTACTCCATGCATGTTACGACATTTTGATGTGATGGGAATCTTTTTTTTCATAGTAAATTTAGGAGTAGAAACTTTGGATCTAAACAGGGCCTAGTGTTAATCATATCCTGCCATGGTACCGGTAAATGGCATTGTATCTTGTTTGAGTGAATTTCAATTTGGGCAGCCATTTAAAGAAAGTACTGCTTGTTGGCAAAGGGTCTTTTGCTCTCACTAGTCCAAACAAAACGCTAGAGACTGTTTTTTTTTGTTAGCAGTACAGTGCAGATGTAAGAAGAAAAGATCAGATAATAAACAGTAAACTATTGAGCGGTGTGCAAATTTCGTGTCCGTTGCTCGTAATAATCAAGCAAGCAAGGCAAGGAAGGGGAGGAATCATGTGATGGGATGCTCCATCCACGCCGTGGTCAGGCGCGCGGGGCGGCGGCCAGAGGCATCCGATCCTGCGTCCTAGTTCCTATTCCTACACTACAAACCTACCCCGTCTGCGGTCTGCGCGTCGCGCCGGTGCACGGTGGACCGCGGCCGAGGAAGGTGCGAACACGCTGGCTGATACGTGGGCCCGGGTGGCCTTACGGCCGGCGGTTCACGTGGACCCCCGTCCGAGTAGATGCCGCGGCCTACGCGGGAAGGGATGGAGCCGAGCCCGATCGCTCGCTGGTCGCTTCCTTCGCTTTCGCTTGGAGGCAAACCAGACGCGCGGGCGCGGCACCCAGCCACGCTGCCTCTGTCACTGACAAGGGGCCACCGAACAAGTACAGGGCCCGCGTGCTAGTGTGAGAGAGACTTTGTGCGTCGCGGTGACGGGAGGCGCGCGCGTTTGTTTGTGTTGCGTTGCGGGGCTTGATCGGACGGGCCACACGCTGTCAGATGTATCACGTCTGTCAGATGTGATACAGGTATTCACATTATATCTATATAAATCCTCACCTATCATTGTTAAACATAGGAGACTATACACATAACCAAATATATTTATGTTATCTTTAGCTTTGATCTGTGTCTCGTGTGGGCCCGTTCTGCTTGTGGCGGACGCATGAATTCAACATTAGATATACATAGATATTAGTGTAGGGTCGTGATGGCAGATATGGATGGCAGTTTTGCCGCGGACGCGGGTATCCGTGGATACCCGACCCGGCGGGCAAGGGTATGGGCAGCAAAATCCACCCGCGGGCGCGGATACGGGCAGCAAAATCCGCCCGCGGACAGCTAGCGGGCGTCAAATTTCACCCGCGGATATATCCGCTACCCGCGCCCATACATAAATATAACCAAAGGCCCAAGGCCCATTAATACAAACCCTAAATCCACCAATCCACCACTCGGCCACCCCTACCACGCGCCTGTCTTATCTACCCAGCCGCATAACCAGTCCCCGCCCGTAGCCCCCCCTCTCTCTCGTTTCTTTCTCTCTGGATCTTGGGCTCTCGGCGGCCGGCGGCGCCTACTCTCTCAGCGGCGGCCGGCGGCGCCTGGAGTCCTGGACCTCGGCGGCGGTGCCCCGCGGGGCTCGATGTCGGCGCCCGCGGCCGAGCACGCGGTGGCAACCACGGCCGGGCTCGCGTGGCCAGCGGCGCGCGCGCGTGGAGAAGGCGGCGGCGGCAGCGCGCAGGGGAGAGGGCGTGCGTGGACTGGAGGGAGGGGCGGCGGCAGCGGCGGGTGACGGGTTTACCCGATACCCGCGGATATCCGTCGGGTACGGGTGCGGGTAAGGTTTTTTAGCCGCAGGCAGCCTTGCGGGCGGGTAAAGGCTGTCAGTGCGGGTACGCTCGCGGGCGGGTAAATGCTTTACCCGCATGTACCCGACCCGCTGCCATCCCTAATGGCAGATTAGGGGGTGAATAGTCCTTTTCTAAAATTTAGCGCGCCGACTAACCGAAATAAATGGAGAACCAAAACTATCGGTCTAGACAAGACTACACCCCTCTATCTTTGTTCACTAACACCTTATAAAAGAATCTAAACAAGCAAATAAGGTGCCAAGCTAACACGAGCTCACCTAATTAATTCTATGATCACATAAATCTATGCCACTAGTACTTCATACACCGAGGAGCTCCTACACAAACTAGTAAGTAAAAGCACAAAGCTCCTAAGCTCACTAGTAATGCTCAATGGACAAGACAACACAAGTCTAATCTAAAGGCTCAATTTACTTAGCTACATAAACTAAGCAAAGAGACTCATTAAGCTACACAAGATCACTACTTCTAGCTACACAAGCAAGAAGAGAATTAGCAAGCTACACAAGCCAACT
Organism: Echinochloa crus-galli; assembly: GCA_900205405.1. NCBI lineage: Eukaryota > Viridiplantae > Streptophyta > Magnoliopsida > Poales > Poaceae > Echinochloa > Echinochloa crus-galli. The sequence continues at coordinate 548,762 of OAMR01000368.1, forward strand.
AATTATAAGAGCAATCACACAAGCACAAGATATGTAAGGATGTAAATACAATGCTTGTGATCAAGAAGTGCAAACCATCGAGAAGAGTAGACATGTTGACACGGTGATTTTTATCCCAAGGTTCACTTGTTTGCCACCAAGCTAGTCCTCACTGTGTTGACCAACACCTCGATGGTTCTTGGGCAAAGCTCGCTAGCCGCTGGCCACTTCGGGCACACCAAGACACCACTCGCAAGTGAGGTAACTCAATGACACGCTCTACTAGAGTTGCTCTTCATGATCCCCACGGGTGAGCACAACCCCCCTCACAAATCCTTCTCCGGAGCACCGCACAACCTACTCGCGTGTTTCAACGGAGCCTCAATCCACCAAGCCGTCTAGGAGGTAGTAACCTCCAAGAGTAACAAGCAAACCGACTTGCAACACGAACACCTAGTGTCGCTCGATGCAATCTCTCAAAGCAATGCACTAGATTCACACTCACTCGCCTCGCATGGACAAGTGAGTTAGTGGACTCCTAAGGCAAGCACAACCATGAAAACACATTCCCAAGGTGCTCAACCTCTCCCAAGCCCCGAGCACCCTTCTATTTATAGAGGGAGGGAGAAAACTAGCCGTTACACACTTTTTTTCGAGCTCTAACGGCTACCTCGGACTGTCCGTCATTCAAAAAACTAGCCGTTGAGATTCAAATGGTCAAAAACGCGCCTCTCTCGGACTGTCCGACCCTAGATCAGTGGGAAACGTTTCTGTGTAAAACTGGGTGATTTTACGGACTGTCCGACCTATTCCCGCGGACGGTCCGACCTAAGTTCGGACCTGGTCCGAACTAGGCACGGACTGTCCGTGATTAACCTCGGACGATCCGACCATCCATTTCAGCACAACCAAAACTCGGTAAAACGGCCATAACTTTTAGCTTCGATGTGCGAATTAGGTGATATTGGACTCTATGGAAAGCTCATTCAGAGGATTATCCATCCCAACTGAATTCTTGACCCAAAACACTTTGGATCAAAGCAGAATTAAAAACCAAGATCACCACAAACCATAATCATCAACCAATTCTTTAACCCCTTTACAAATGTGCCAACCCAATAAGTGTATCAGCTTATGTGTGAGAGAGTTAGCATTTTCACAAAAAATTTTCAAAGGGCTTTTCCATCTCTTCACCACGCCATGCACTGTCCAAGCCCAAGTTACGGATAGTCCGACCAAAGATCCGAACTAGTCCGACTTTGCTTTCTCAAAGATTTTCAACGAACATTTTCACTCTCTTTACCACGCCACTCGATCCTAGAAACATCGCAATGTTAGATCGCTCATGTGGCACTAGATGACCGATATGCAAATAAGTTTGCCCCAATTGATAGTACGGCCATCTATCCTAAACCCGGTCATAAACTTCTCTACTCACCTATGACCGGTTAAATGAAATGCCTATTGGTTATACCTTTGCCTTGTGCATTCCATTCCATCTTCTCCAATATTTATGCAACACATGCACCAACATCATCACTAATGATATGATCAACTTCATATCATCATGAGACATATTGGTTCATCGATCTTGACTTCACTTGCTCTTCACCGTTGCATCGGTCCATCGGCGTCAAGTCATTGCTCAAGCATCCCGCCACGCGGTCCAGCGCTTAGTCTTTGACTTGCCCTTCACACTTGCAACCGGTCCATCAAACCAAGTCTTGTCTTGATCTTCTCCACTTAGTCACATGACTCCATGTCATGTCTCATATGCAATGAGCTCCTTCATCACATAATTACCTGTGGATTAATCACCTGTGTATTTCACTTAAACACATATTAGTCCACCTAAGTTGACACTCAATTACCAAAACCAAACAAGGACTTTCAATTAGCGAACTAGATGACCATCGCATATAAAAACTAACAGCTCATGCCAACAAAAACACATGCCACTATAGAAATAGTAATCCATTTTTAATATAATAACTTGATAATTCTTGACTAAAAAAGATTACAAATTCACTCGATGAGGCGGCTTTTGGAAACAGGAGTGTCTTCATCAGCAACACACTTTAAATTCTGCTTTCCACAGTTTGCAGTACTAGTGTGGCGGCATTAGCTGTAGACAATTTGGCTCTATTTGATGCTCTCGTCCACAAAGATTTCAAATCAACAACCTTCAATCGTTTTGGTCCCTACGATCAATAATATGTTGCATCAAACTATTGATTTACTAAACCAATGAATCAGAAACTTGTAGCAAACACGAATTAGAAGTCCAAAACTAATTAAATATCTGACAATTTCAAAGTTGCAACTTTTGGTGCCGGAGCTGCTGAACTTCATGTGGCCGTAGTGCTATATGCAGCGTCGTTGTGGCTTGTTCTTCGTCTGCAACGGACGCCAGAGCCGACGACAGCATGGCCGGTGAAGCTTTTAGCGCTTCCACGAAATCCAAGCCTATCGTCTGCCCCGTCGCCATGACCGACTCTGCAGAAGACATGGTGCCGCAACCGCGGTGGTGTCGGAGGCTCAAAGTCATGCAGCAGCCAGCACTCAACAGGCTAAGCAAACTGGCTAGCCCATATGCCTATTTATATTGTCTGGGCTCAAATGGATTCAATCTGGCCCAATTATGTGTATACTAATATGTATATACATACATATTGACATTTTTTTCCAAACTTATTAGGTGTACATCTGTACAGATGAACACCCATGTACCTATACTGGCTCGGCCAGTGGTGCTGCCAGTCTCAACTTCACAACTCTCACCCTGATTGGTATGTAAAAGTGCAGTTTTCTTTTTTAGCCTTTTGTTTATAAGCATGACATTGTGCAGGAATTGATTTGGGATTACGAAATGAGCTTAACCTCGTGCGTGGGAATTAATTCATGTATAAAATATGTATGAGCTAGATATTCGTATATATCTATGTTGACACAGAAGCGCGCCAACAAACTCGAGATCTCGCAGAACACGCAGCAAGGCCGTCACCACGGCCAACACCCGGCCTCCCTCGGGAAACCGGACTGACCGGTTTATGAAACCGGTCTGACCGCTTTTTGGAGGAGCTCGTGAAGACCTAGAAACTCGAGCTCGGGAGGGACCCCGTCGGAGCTCAAGCAATCTAGGGTTGCTCTAGGGTCGGCAGGCCACCTAGAACGTCCTTCAACGACGTAGAGACGAGCAAAGAACAGCAAATATGAGGTTGGAAAAGGGCTAGGGTTTGAGAGGTAAAAATAGAGACAATTTGTATTTGATTCAATTGGAATACCTCAATCGGCCTTCTAGCCTTTATATTTATAGGCCGGGGAAGTCATACCCCTCATGAGTCGGTTACAATATGGGATTAAACTCGGAATCCTAAACCTACTCGAACTACAGATCAAACCCGGTCTGACCGGTTTGGCAAACCGATCAGACCGGTTTGTCCGGGCGACTGCCAATTTTGGCTGTCAACACATGCCCCCCTGCGTTTTTAGTGAACTTGAGAACTAAAAAGCAATATGCAAATAATTACAACTCAGGAGCTAAAAAATTATACTAAGGGCGATATCAAAAATCTATCGGCCATTAATCTTCATGCATCTTGCCAAACATTTGGATAGAATTTCTTCAAATATCTTCCATTGATAGCTCTAGGCAAATGATCTCCTTGTAATGTCTCCAGCATATAAGAATTCCCAAAAATAACTTTGACAACTCTATATGGTCCTTCCCAACTTGGTGACCATTTACCGAACTTGTTGCTTTTTGTCCCAATAGGCAGGATCGTCTTCCAAACAAGTTCACCAATCTGAAAATATTTCCCTCGCACATTCTTATTGTAAGCTTTGGCAACCCGAAGCTTGTCCTTTTCAATTTCCTTCAAAGCCTTCAATCGCTTGTCAGTTACTTCATCGATGTTGTCCATCATTAAATTGTGATAATCAACAGCGTCGAGGTTAACAGCATCAAGGTCGTTTTGCTTAGCTAATCTATAAGCGTCCAGATTTACCTCGACGGGTAAAACGGCCTCTTGACCATACACAAGCTCAAAAGGAGTAACTTTAGTAGCACCATGTCTAGATATACGATGAGCCCATAATGCTTCGGATAACACTTCATGCCATCTCTTAGGATTTTCTTCTATCTTTTTCTTGATTAATTTGATCAAAACTTTATTACTTGACTCGGCTTGACCATTAGCCTGAGCATATATGGAGATGAATTGAGCAATTTAATTTTATAGGATTCGGCAAATTCACGTACCTCTTTAGACATAAACGAAGTAACTTGATCCGTTGTTAAAGTTTGAGGGATACCAAATCTATGAATAATATTTTGTGTAATAAACTCAATTACCTCTCTATGTGTCATATTCTTCAAAGGAATTGCTTCGGTCCACTTAGTAAAATAATCCGTAGCAACCAACACGAAACGATGTCCCTTTGATGATGGAGGATTAATTTGTCCAATAAAATCCAATCCCCAACCTCGGAACGGCCATGGCTTGATAATAGGATGCATCAATGCAGCAGGTACTAATTGCAAATCTCCAAATTTCTGACATTCTTCACACCCTTTGTAATATTTGAAACAATCCGCCATCATAGAAGGCCAATAGAAACCGGCTCGTCTAAGTAACCACTTCATCTTGGGAGCCGATTGATGTGTACCACAAATGCCTTCATGAACTTCTCCCATGGCAACTTTGGCCTGATCCAAGTTCAAACACTTCAAAAGTAAATCTTCGGCGGTTCGACGATAAAGCTCATCGTCAAGCAACATATATTTAAACGATAATCGCCCAATATTTCTTGTTGCACCACGACCAGGATCTTTCAAATAAGTAATAATGGGCGTTCTCCAATCTTGATCTTCATCCTTGGAATTATTAGCATCATCCAAGGAATTTTTGCCGCTGTCAGGAGACGAAGCGGTCAGACCAGTTTCCAAACCGGTCAGACCGGTTCTGGCGGTCAGACCGGTTTGAGAAACCGGTTGGACTGGTTCATCCAGAACCTGAACCTCGGCTTTTGATTGCATCGGTTTTTGGAGATAGAAATATTTCTTTGCAACCATATAACCAGATGCTTTCTGAGCCAGAGTATTAGCCTTGCCATTTTCCTCTCTTGGAATATGTTTGATAGTAAATTCATCAAAAGAAGCAATGATATCAAGGCATCTATCAAGATATGCATTTAGTAAACCATTATAACATTGGCATACCTTAGATACTTGCTGTACCACCAGGAGAGAATCACCAAAAACTTCGAAAGCCTCAACATGCTTAATTCCCATGTCTTGCAAAAATTCCAATCCAAATAGAAGGGCTTCATATTCAACTTGATTATTGGTTCGCTTTTCCTCCAATCGGTTTGAGAACTCAAAAACGGCACCACTTGGTGATATAAAAACAGCACCGATTCCTTGTCCATCATTGCAAACCGATCCATCGAAGTATAATTTCTATGGTGTACAAGCAACATAGCTGACGTCGAACTCACAAGTATCATCAATCCGATGTTCAACAATAAAATCAGCTACAATTTGGCCTTTCATAGATTTTAGAGGTTCACAAGCCAAATCATACTCAACTAATGCATAAGCCCATTTACCGATTCTTCCACTCGAAATCGGTTTTTGCAACATATGTTCAATCACATCGGTTTGACACAACACGATGCAAGTATTAGACAATAAATAATGCCTTAATTGAGTACAAGCATTATATAATGATAAGCATAACTTCTATAAATATTCTTTGATCTTCTCAAAAGCTTCTTGCTGTTTTGCCCCCCAAGTGAAATCGGCTTCATTCTTTAACCTAAGTAAAGGAGTAAAAGCATCAACCTTTCCAGACAAGTTAATTATAAACCTTATCAAGAAATTTACTTTGCCTAGAAATTTCTGTAAATCATGTGTCCTTCTTGCAAGTAGGAGCTTCGACTTTCTTCATAGATTCAATTCTCTTGGGATCAACTTCTATGCCATTTTCATGAATAACAAACCCAAGAAACTTTCCAGCCGAAACACCAAAAGCACATTTGAGTGGATTCATCTTCAAACCATACCATCGCATTCTCTCAAGAGCAAGTTTTAAATCGGCTAAGTGATGATCCAATCCATCCGATTTAACTACAATATCATCAATATAAACTTCCACAATCACACCAAGTAAATCATGAAAGATTAAATTCATAGCCCTTTGATAAGTCGCGCAGGCATTCTTTAATCCAAAAGTCATAACCACCCACTCAAATAGATCAATAAATCCCGGACATTGAAAGGCCGTTTTGTGCATATCCTCTTCGGCCATAAATATTTGATTATATCCGGCATTACCATCAAGAAAACTAACAACACGATGTCCAGAAGCTTCATTGATTAAGACATCGGCTATAGGCATAGGATACGAATCTTTGGGAGTGGCTTTATTAAGATCTCTAAAGTCAATGCAAACTCTAAGTTTTCCCGAATCTTTCTTTTCAACGGGAACAATATTAGAAATCCACTCCACATAACGACAGGTCCGAATAAAACCAACATCTAATAAACAATTAATCCTTTCTTTTATTCGGTCATAAATAGCGGGATTAAAACGTCTAGCCGATTGCTTAAAAGGTCTAGGTAAACGATGTTCAACTAAATCACGACTCAAACCCGGCATCTCACGGTACTCCCAAGCAAAACAATCGACATACTCTTTCAACAAATTTATTAATTCGGCTTTAAACTCAGCCGATAAATTTTTGTTTACAAAAGTTGGCCTAAGAATAGTACCATCACCAATATCTATTTTTTCTAAAGGATCAGCTGATGTAAAACCCTGACCCAATTTGTCCATATCACCAAGATCTTCAATAGCTTCGCAGATCTTCAACAGCTTCAAACATACCACTTGTATTCGACCGATGATGATCAATTCAGTCTTGAAGCCACTGTTTGGCCTTAAACCGGTCTGACCGGTTTCTAGAAGCGGTCTGACCGGTTTGCGTCGTCGAACACCGTTTACTATTCAGATCTAAACCGGTTTGACCGGTTCTCGAAAGCGGTCTGACCGGTTTTGCTTGGTTGATCTGTCTGCTTCATTAATTACAGTAAGTAATTTAACCGATTCTCCATCGGCTTTAATGTAGCAGGAACAAAACCATCCTTAGTGCAACTGATAAGCTCATAGTCAGTCAAATCCATACCCGACAAACACTTGATGTTTTCATTAGCACTAATAGAATCGGAATCGGCCATTGCAACAAAGGAAGAAGTGTCACCATTCACAACTTCAACTTCATCGCCGATCCACTGAATAAGGCATTGATGCAAGGTAGACGGTATGCATTGATTTGCATGAATCCAATCACGACCAAGAATTAAACTAAAGTTACCTTGCACCTCCAAGACGAAGAAGGCTGTAGCAATAGTCTTGCTCCCGACGGTCAATTCCATAGAAGCCACCCCCTTGGCGCCAATGGGATCACCTCCACCGACTCCATTGACCGTCATGTTTGTCTTTATAAGATCTTCGTCTTTACCACCAATCTTCTTGTAAAGGGCATATGGCATAAGATTCACAATAGCTCCACCATCAACCAACATACGTGAAATTGGCTTCCCGTTGATGTGCCCTCTCATATATAAGGCTTTGAGATGATTCTCTGATTCTTTAGGCTTCTGAAATATAGCATCTCGAGGTCCGAGCTGAAGATGAGCAATTTCCTCCTCCGGTACCACAAAGTAATCCGAAGATAAATAGACGACGTTAACCTCCATATTGTCACGCTCTGGAGAAGGCTCAAAGTCAACTAATTCTTCATCTTCAACCACTGGAGGAATTGGAGGAATTGTATCTTCATTGGTGGCCAAAGCAACTTCAGCTCCTGTCTGTGTCTCCAAACCGGTCTGACCGGTTCCAGAAACCGGTCTGACCGCTTCTGCGGTACCCAAACCGGTCTGACCGGATTCTGAAACCGGTCTGACCGGTTGTGCTGCTGGCTGCACAACTGATTTAACTTGCCACGTCTTGGTCTGAGGAATCATAGGCCTGTATCTGTTGAACTGTTCATCCCTCAGCTTCTCAGCCTCCTGTTACCTTTTTTCTTTGTTTCGCAAGCGTTGTAATTTTCTCTTTTGTGTGTGAGTCAAACCGGAAGGACACCACCTTGGTTGAAATACCTTCTTTACATCCTTGCTACTGCTAGCCTCATGATCATTAGCCATGATCGGCCTTTTAATTGCCACAGGAGCCGAATTTCCAATAACTATCGGCTTTTTACTCAATTCTTGCATAGCCACTGGAACCTCACCAATTTTCACAAATCTACTGTTCTTGGTTCCTTTTGGATCAACCATAGGCTGCACATCCTCCTTCTTCTCCTTGACACGGTACTCTTGCTTGGGAGGAACTTGGTTCTTCTGATCAGACCGAAACCGATCTGAACGGTTTGAGGAAACCGGTCTGACCGCTTTTGGCATTGGTGCCGGACCTGTTTGGTATGAGCCCAATCGGTCATGCACTGGAATTCTAGGACCATTGCCTTTGTAATCTTGAGGTGGTTGTGGCATGGGAAAGCATTGCATCCACATCCCTTGATCCAATGTTGGATATGGAGAATTTGACGCAGGAGGTGCCCATGGCATGGTAGCATACATATTCTGTGGTGGATAAACAATAACAACATCACTACAGCGCCTATTATTCTCTGAATAACCATCTCCACGCATTGGTGATCTTGGTCTCTTTTTTACCGGCCGATCACCTTGAACGGCCTTTGTGTACTTGTTCAGGAGCTGAGAAAAAGTAGGCCCTTGCTTCAGAAGCGTACCTTGCACTTTAGGTTCATTCACCTTCCAAGTACCCACTTCCGGACGCTTGGGCTTGAAAGTCCTAGGTCGGTCCAGGGACAAACCGGTCTGACCGGTTTGGGAAACCGGTCTGACCGGTTTCGCCTGATTAGCGGACCGATTTTCTTCTGAGGAACTTTCTTGCCCCCCGGGCCTTGATGTGTTAATTGTAATTTTCAGAGACTCTTTTCCATCCAGAGTCTTTCCAAGCATCACTTTTCTGACCGGAGATTGATTATCAACTTTTTCCGGCCTTGGATCTCCAATCACCACATTCTTACCCTTAGCTCCATCGGCTTGTTCCGGCCGAATCCGCACCTTGGTATTCAAATGTAGAGTATGAACAGGGAAAGGAGCCTTATCAACTTGCATCTCAGCTAGTACTAATCGACCTTCATTAATAGCCGATTGTACCTGTCGTCGAAAAACATTGCAATCATTAGTCGCATGTGAGAAAGAATTATGCCACTTACAATATGCGTGATTTTTCAATTGATCGGCTGGTGGGATTGCATGAGAAAATTTAATAAAATCATTCTTAAGCAATTCATCGAAAACGCGATCACATTTGGCAACATCAAAAGTAAATTTAATTTCTTCTCGTCGATTTTTCTGAACCGGCTTCAACGAAGGGCAAGAACAAGGTTTAGCTTTTGATGGCCAAACAAACTCAGCAGCATAAATCTCTTTACTTTCATCATCCGAACTATCAGAATCATTATCTACAATATGCATGTTGGAACGATGAGGTTTAGCAGATTCTCTTGAATTCTTTAACTTAAGCTCTAAACTCATGACCTTCATTTGCAAGTGATTAATAGAAATAAAATCAAACCCTTCTAATTTTTCCTTCAAATGAGATCGCAAGTCGGTAAAAGCTAAATCCGCTAAATCTTTTTCAGAGATTGACAAATTAAAACATCTATTTTTTGTATCCTTAAATCTTCTGAAATAATCTATAGCCGATTCCTCTCGGCCTTGTCTAATAGATGTTAAATCTGTCAATTTAGTTTCATTTTCTCCGCTAAATAAGTGATCATGAAATTTACGCTCCAATTGAGTCCAAGTTTGAATAGAATTAGGAGCAAGCGAAGAAAACCAGGAGAAAGCAGTTCCAGTTAAAGTTAATGAGAATAAACGAATGCGCAATGGTTCATAGAAACTTGTTTCTCCTAACTGTAAAATATATTGACTAACATGCTCCCAAGTAGTACGATTATCTTCACCATTGAATTTAACAAACCCAGGAACACGCCAACCATTAGGATAGGGAACTAAATCAAACTCAGGAGGATATGGTTTTTGATATAAGCGTGAACTACTCAAATCAATCCCAAGTTTAGTTTTAATTATATTAGCCAGATCCTCTTTGAACTTAGAGAAATCGGCTTGATAGCTGGCACTAGTCATAAAGCGAGATGTATTGTCACACCCGGATTTTATATAAACCTGAAGTGTTGCTATATGTTACAGGCATGACACAGAGATGTGTATAAGAGACAGATGATATACAGAGTACATATGCTCGAAATAAAAATAATTTAATCAGAGTTAGTACATACACAGCGGAAGTCTAATCTTCAACTCGAAGGCGAGGCCGTAGTCCACAGGGACACCGACTGGTTGACCACAGCTTAGTAGCACTCCATCTATTACCCATCCCGGAATTTCGAGTAATAGCAAGTGTAAGTAAATGTCTTACTTAGCAAGTATAGCACGGGGTATGAAGGCTCAAAAAGGCTTGACATGGCTTAACTGCATTAGCACTTTTAGTTGGTCAATTTTAACATTATCCAAATTACTACCATTAAATGAATCCTGGTTGTAACCCAATTAAGCAGTGTAAGTGACATTAATCAACAATAACAATAACCATAAAGTTCTAATCGAAAAGGAACGCCAGGCCGCTCATGACCTTGAGCAAGGCTATCATGATAGATTGTACACTCTGCAGAGGTTTCACCCTTTACCAAATCTGTCACACCCGGATTTACAGTTTCGCCCTTTACCCACCGGTCGCGTAAAAGTTCAAAGAACTTTAAACCCAGTCATGCCGAGGTGGATCAGACCTCTCAAACCACACTTCCGAGGTGTGATCGCATAGGGACGCTACGAGGCTTTTCACAAGACACCCTAACAAAACAGTAGCCGCTATAGTACTACAAGGTAGCATGATCCAAGGCACCAAGATTGACTGACTCCCAGGGCGCAGCGATAGGAGGGTCAATGGCGTCCGGAGCGCGGCAACGCATGCCAACAATAAAATAAAGAGCGCAACGTGTGGAGCTCCCGCACTCACGGTGGCTCCCAACACGGGACTGTGCCTAACGAGGCATAGCCGACGGTACCCCCGTCCTTGGTGGATCAAACCATACTCTCACGAGTGATTCCCATAACGCCGTCGGCCCGTCGGTAACTACTGTTAAGCTAGAGCCGTACAAGCTACTTGTCCAAGACCAGAGCCATTATAGTTCTGGCGGTGGCGACAGGCTCCTGGGTTTCCGCTTTAAGAAACGGTCCTTACGGAGAGACACTAGGGCCTGGCACGTAGCTGACGCCCTAGTTCCCTTAATCATGTTGCTAAAAAGCAAGTTTTAATCATCAATGTTGAAGTGAACCATTAACTCAAGATTAACAAATAAATCAGTAGCTGCACATAGCAAAGATTCTACTCATATGCAAAAACCCAAGGTAAATCAAGGTACAGGATAAATAAATCTAGGTACAACCTTAACGGTACATCAAATTAGACACATGCATGTATGAAAAAATGATTAAAAGGGTGAATAGGTAGCAAGGATTGTTCGTGCTATGACTTGCCTCAAATCCAGTATATACACTTGATCTTGATCTTAATCTTCAGATCTTGATCTTCAAAATCTTCTCCTTGTAATCTCTTGATGACGTCCCTCTACTCGCATCAACCATCAGCACAAACATACAAGCAACAAACAAGAATAACTAAGAACAATACACCAAACAGCAGAAACAGAACAAAAGGAGGCTACGAACTAATCTACGCTTCGCTACGAACACGTGAGCGCGAGAATCACCTAAATCGGAGCTAAAACGGAGAAGATATGGCTTTTCTAAGGTTTAGGGACTTGCTGGCAAAGTTTTAAAAGTTCCAGGGGCCTAAGTGTAAAAAGTCAGGGGCTAAAACATAATTTCATATTAAAACAGGAGGGTTTATTTGCAAAATAGTTGAAACAGGACCTCGGGCGCTATTTTTAGAAAGGTCAGGGGGTTTTGCAAAAAATTCAGGACCTAATTGTAAATACTTTTGAATTAGATTGGACCGCGGGTTAATTTGGGAAAAACTGGGGGTCTCTTTAGAAAAACGGCCTGGGGTTGACCGGTATGGGGAGGTTTGACTCAGGGGCGCGGGCGGACGCGGGCCGTCGGATCCAGATCCGGCGGCTGTGAGTCTTCGAAGCGGTTTGGTCACCGGCGACGGAAGGAGGGGGGGCGGCGCCACCACGAGCCGCGGCGGGGGCTCGCCGGAGCCAAGCCTAGATGGCGTTAGAGAGCACCATTTGGGACGTGGGTTGGATCTTCGGAACCAGGACGAAATGGCTAGCACATATAGGGGGTTCTCGACGGCGATTACGCAAGGGTGGTGGTCCACGTCGGCGAGCGGCGGGGCGGAGCTCCGGTGGATGCCGCGCAGGAGGCTAGACGGGGAGAAAGAGAGAATGGAGGGGTTGGGAAGGGTCCTTACTGCGGTGCAAAGCTCCTGGGGGCGGTCGGGTGGGTCGGATCGGCGACGAGCCGGGAGATCGATGGCGGCGGCATTCGGGGGTGCAGGGCTCGCGTGGAGGGGCTCGTCTGGTGGCCGTACGACGACGAGAAGCAGCGGCGGAGCTTCGGCTTCTCTTCGCGAAGCTCAAGGTGGTGGCGGCTCGCTCCGAGGGCGACGAGGCTCGGCGAATCGCTGTTAATGGCGAGCGGCGGGCTTGGTTGCAGAGTGCGGCGGCGCTGGCGCAGGGAGGCTCGGAGAGCTCGGGCGAGGATGGGTGAGGGTCGGGGATTCTCGGTGGCCAGGTTTTATAGCCCAGGGGGGCTCTTGGCGTGCGGGTTACGCCGAATCCCGTGGCGGCCGGCGGCGGCGCTCCTTTCCTTGCCGTGGAAAGGTTTCCTTACGGG
>OAMR01000368.1:574111-631655 GCA_900205405.1 Echinochloa crus-galli
GAGCCTCCAAGAACCCCCTTCGAAAGCTTGGGAATTACCTGCTGCTCAGACCGGAGACGACCGTGTGGACGTCCTTGCTCGGGTCACTGCCGCACTCAACACCGACCTGGAGGGAGCCACCTCCGAGATCGAGGCACTGCATGGGAAGCTCCAGGATGCGCAGGCCAAGATCGCGCAGCTCGAGGCACAGCTTGCAGGACAGGCACCTCCAGAGGAGATGACTCAGCACTGCACTACTTCTTCCCCTCCGCGCAGGAAGCGTCGCTACGGCACCCCAGGAGCTACGACTAGCTTAGGCTAGGAGTTTTTAGATGTCTCTAGTCTGTAACTATGCGGGTCGTTGGTCTTTTGCATACCTTTGTAAAGGCTTCGTAGTGGATCCCTAGCCACTCACCTTGGAAGTGTTTAAGGGTCTAGCTAACCCGGGCGACATGGGAAACACGAGCTGTGGTGAAAGTGTACAACCTCTGCAGAGTGTAAAACTGATATATCAGCCGTGCTCACGGTCAAGAGCGGCTTGGACCCTCACATGATAATTGAACTTAAAGATGGAATATAAATCGTGGTTTGCTCTTGGTTTTTGAAATAAGATGCTTTCTAAATGCTTAAGTGGGTTGGTATAAACTTACATCTAGTAAATAGGAAATTGCTAATAAAACTTGACCAACTTTAAAAAGCTCACTGCTGTGAACCATAGCCCATCCTTGTGGCCTTGCATTTTCCCCCCCACTTGCTAAGTACCTAGTTAGGTGTACTCACACTTGCTGCTGCTAATTCAGAGGAGAACAATGGGGAAGAATTCTACAGCGACTACGACGAGTTCTGAGGCTTGCGTTTCCCCCAGTCAAGACGCCTGTGGAAGGATGGAGACGCTTCTCCGTGTTGCTCCCCCCTTCTTACCAGGACAGCTCCTGAGAGTGTAATAAGAATATTGTAATAAATCTCTTGTACGTTTGAATATTGTGCTATGATATTACACTCTTGTCTATCATATGTGTGTAAACATGATCCTGGCGCACATATGAAATGCACTTGGAAATTCAGGTGTGACACTGGGCCGCGCGGAGGAAGAGAGGAGAGGGTGGGGAATTAGGCCAATGGGAAGAGTTCAGGGGGCAAATCCGAACTCTGACTAAAGCAATTTTCCTACAGCGCGCTCAAACAAACGTAGTTCAAATTCGAATTTAAATTGGATTTAAATTCTTATTTGAACCACGAACAAACAAAACTCTATGCAACCAGCATGAATGCATCAAAAATGTTTCTACTCCTTATATTTGATTTTAATTTTACCAAAAATAATGTATTTACCCTATATTAATTATGAGCATGTTGACACCAAAAAATGACACCAGGAAGAGGCTGACATGTGGGCCGGAATTGATGAAAAGATAAACATCGTTCAGTCAAAGCTCCAATGTCCACTTCTTCTAGCTTATCAGCCGACACAAATCCACGTCCTAACTTCCCGTCAGTCCCATCAATTGTATTCTCGATTAAAAATTACTATGAGAGCCGACTGCTTTGATCGGCTGTTGATCACCGCTGACTGGTTCAACAGGACCTTCTCCCCAATCTTTACCTAAAAAACAATCTATGCCTTGATATTCCCAAAAAGCTGGCTCTACGTTAGCCACGCTTATTGAATCATCTGCTTGGACAATTTCCACTTCATCATCTATCCACTGAATAAGCTGTTGATGCATGGTTGATGGGATACAACAATTTGCATGAATCCAATCAGGGATTTATAATACAAATTATCATCAAGAAGAACAAACTTTAAAGCTTTATACCTGAGCTTTCTAGAAACCTTTCGGGATGGATTCTCCAGATAATCAACAATTTCTTTTCTCCAATCATCTTCTGCCAGATTACTCCCGAAAGCATGTACATCATTAGCAAAAACTTCTCGAAGCTCTTTATAACCTGATGCACTTTGGGCCAATCTATTTGCCTCTCCATTATCCACTCTAGGAATGTGTTGTAGAATTACTGACCGAAAGCTCTTCAATATTTCTTTGCATTCTTCATAGTAATTCCTCAAGATATCACTTTTGCATTCATATTCACCATTCAATTGTTTTATGACCAATTCTGAATCTCCAAAAATTTCAACCGCAATGGCATCTGCTTCTTTCAAATATTGGAGCCCTTTGAGTAATGCCTCATACTCAGCCTGATTGTTAGTAACAGTAGATTGAATGGGAATAGCAAACTCAAATGTTTCTCCTTTGGGTGAAATTAATAAAATACCTGCTCCACCACCTTTATCGCATGAAGATCCATCGAAGAATAACACCCAAGGAACAATGTTAAGCAAATTTATCGATGTATCATGATGTTCAGTAATGAAATCGGCAATAATCTGTCCCTTAACAGCCTTTGCCGATTCAAACCTTAACTCAAATTCAGACAAAGCTAAAATCCATTTGCCAATCCTTCCGTTCAAAATTGGCATAGACAACATGTGTTTTATCACATCAAACCTTGAATACACAATGCATTCGGCATGTAGTAAGTAGTGCCGAAATTTTGTACAGGAGTAGTAAACACATAAGCAAAGCTTCTCTATAGCCGAATACCTTGTCTCTGGATCTAGTAACTTTCGGCTAAGGTATGCAACTACTCTTTCCTTCCCTTCAAATTCTTGAATAAGGGCCGATCCAATGGTCTGGGCATCGGCCGCCACGTACAACTTGAAAGGCTTGTTCAATTGTGGAGGCACCAATACTGGTGGCTTCTTCATGTACTCCTTTATTTCATCAAAAGCCTTCTGTTGTTCGTCACCCCATACAAACTTTTGATCCTTCTTTATTTTCAATAGTGAGGAAAAGGGCAACACCTTTTGTGACAAGTTTGATATGAATCTTCTCACAAAATTTATCTTGCCAAGCAGTGATTGTAGCTCTTTAAGATTAGTTGGAGGAACAATTTCATCAATTGCCTTCATGCTTTTCTTACCAACTCCTATTCCTCCTTCATGTATCAAAAATCCCAGAAACTCTCCAGCCGAAACTCCAAAAGCACACTTATTCGGGTTCATCTTAAGCCCATGCTTCCTGGTGCATTCTAGAGTTTTCCTTATGTCGGCCAAATGAGACTCATAATCTAATGACTTGATCACCACATCATCAATATATATTTCCACAATCTTGCCGATCAACTCATGAAAAATATAATTCATAGCCCTTTGATAAGTTGCACCAGCATTTTTCAATCCAAAGGTCATGACAACCCACTCAAACAACCCTATGTGTCCAGGACACCTGAAAGCTGTCTTTACTATATCTTCCAATGCCATAAAAATCTGATTGTATCCTGCATTACCATCCATGAAACTGAGCACTTTGTATCCAGCAGCAGCATCAACCAACGAATCAGCAATAGGCATTGGATATCCATCCATGGGTGCAGCCTTGTTTAGATCTCTAAAATCTATGCAAACCCTCATTTTTCCATTTTTCTTATAGACAGGAACAATATTAGAGATCCAATCCGCGTACTTACATGGCCGAATGAAATTCGCATCTAGTAATCTTTCAATCTCCTTTTTCACATCGGCCAACACTTCTTCCTTGTAGATTTTTCGGGGTGATTGCTTGTAAGGCCTGTAACCAGGTTTGATCGGCAACCGATGTTCAACAATAGAACGGTCTAGACCGGGCATCTCCGAATAATCCCAAGCAAAGCAGTCCTTGTATTCCTTTAACAATGTTACCAACTTTTCTTTGAAAACCGAATCCAAGTTAGCACTGATAAATGTCGGCCTTGGCTTGTCACCATCTCCAATGTCCACTTCTTCTAATTTATCGGCCGACACAAATCCACGTCCTAATTTTCCATCAGTTCCATCAATTGGATTTTCCATCAAAAATTACTATGAGAGCCGACTGCTTCGATCGGCTGTTGATCACTGCTGGCTGGTGCAACAGGACCTTCTCCCCAGTCTTTGCCTGAGAAACAATCTATGCCTTGATATTCCCAGAAAGCTGGTTCCATATTTGCCACGCTTATTGAATCATCTGCTTGGACAATCTCCACCTCATCATCTATCCACTGAATGAGCTGTTGATGCATGGTTGATGGGATACAGCAATTTGCATGAATCCAATCTCTTCCAAGCAGCAAACTATATGCCCCTTTGCCCTCAATGACAAAGAAAGTCGTAAGCAGAGTCTTGGACCCAATCATCAGATCAACATGTACGCATCCCTTGGTGTCCGAAGGATTTCCAGCAAAATCATTTAGAATTATGCTCGTTGGTGTCAAATCTCTAAGACCCATACCAAGCTTCCTGAATGTGGTATATGGCATTACATTGACAGCAGCTCCTCCATCGACAAACATCTTGGTCAATGGTTTGCCATTAACATATCCCTTCAAGTACAGTGGCTTCATGTGCCGATTCTGGGTTGGCTTCTCAAAAACAGCTTGTTTGTTCAACATCAATTGTGCCATTAACCCAAATTGTTCGGCGTCATCTATATCGGGCAATACCTCTTCCTGTACAATTTGGTTAGCTGGAGCCATGAATTCATTATCATGATGTTCAGTAATGAAGTCAGCAATAATCTGCCCCTTGACAGCTTTTGCCGATTCAAACCTTAATTCAAATTCAGATAAGGCCAAAATCCATTTGCCAATCCTTCCATTCAAAATTGGCATTGACAACATGTGCTTAATTACATCAAATTTTGAATATACAACGCATTCGGCATTCAATAAATAGTGCCGAAATTTTGTACATGAGTAATAAACACATAAGCAAAGCTTCTCTATAGCCGAATACCTTGTCTCCGGATCTAATAACTTTCGGCTAAGGTATGCAACCACTCTCTCCTTCCGTTCAAATTCTTGAATAAGGGCCGATCCAATAGTTTGGGCATCGGCCGCCACGTACAACTTGAAAGGCTTGTTCAATTGTGGAGGCACCAATACTGGTGGCTTCTTCATGTACTCCTTTATTTCATCAACTCGGCGTCGTGTTGGGTGTTCTCTCTTTTTTGAGCACCGCCCACCCTTGTGCTGACTACATGAAGAAGCACCTTCAGCCGACCTCATTGGCCTCGGCACTTCGTCAAGCAGTTCAGCACGCGCCTGCATGTTGCTCGGGTCTTGTGGGATATGGGTACCCCTGGGCCCACTGTCAGACCAGACCACGGCGGCCAGGGCCCACTTCTGACAGGCCCATGGGCCGACCCCTGCGCGGCCCATACGGGCTCCCTGACTTGACGGACAAGTTAACGAAGACCCGGTGGGCGGCTCGTCCGGATATCCAGGGATATTCCAGTTGTAACCGACCCAGACTAGAGTGAAGGTCGGAGCCAAGTAGGTTTAGATAGAAACCGACTTGTAAACCCTAGCCCGCTACCCTATATAAAGCGGCCTAGGGCACCCTCATAGGGGATCATCGAACAACGCATCTCATCCTGTAAACCATACGCCCGCCCAAGCTCCCTGAAGCTCGGTCGAGTACCCAGCAATACAAACGACGCCACCGGCACAGGACGTAGGGTATTATACCTCCGGGTAGCCCGAACCTGTCTAAATCAGTGCCTCCTGTGTACCATCAAGTCACTAGTTCATCAATCGCCCCGCCTACAAATCAACCACTCGGGTACCCCCAGGTGGATTGCCGGTCCTGAGGTCCGACAATGCTATCGCCAATGGGTCGTGGTTCTGGGTGATCGGCGACTCATTTTTGGTCTAGAATAAATCACGCGATTGCAAAGGCTAAGGTATGTACAAGAACTAATCGTTGGTCAGGAAAAGGTGTGGCATCGTTGACAAGTCCCCAATCTTCATCACCGGCGAGGCTCCGGCCATCCATGGCTGAGGAATCCCCGAGATCCGATCAGCGGTCGTTGGGGCGGGGTTTTCGGTTGACGGCCAATTCAAATTCCTAACGCTCAGGAGATCACACAGGGCCTAAACGAGATGCTGGCCCAGAAGCGCACTCTAGCCCACGCAAAATGTACCTTGACCCAGCAGTGCCATTTCGGCCTATAGCAGGGCTTGTGGGCCTCTTTGCGCGGACAGGTACGCAGAGAAGTTACCCTAGGGCGCCGCACACACGAACGGCAGGAGAGTTTGTCGCGAGTTCGTCGTACGCAGGTGTTGCTGTCACCGCGGTGATGGAGCAGGCAGGACGTGGCGGTCCTACCCGGGGAGGGATGGAGCAGGCAGGGCGTGGTGGCCCTAACCGGGGAGGAAGGGCTAGCGGCCAGGGTGCTTTCTTTGGCCATGGTGGAGGGTTTCCGGGCGCCTTCCATCCGGGCTATGGAAACCCTAGTCGCGGCGGTGGCTATGGAGGAAGAGGCGGTGGAAGGTTTGGAGCTGGGTATGGCAATCGAGGGGGTGCTGGGCGCTTCGGTGGTTGTGGTGATGTTGGTCGCGGTCGCGGCATGACTGATCTGTCTGGCGGCCGCAGCCGAGGGCATCAGATACCGCCGCCAACTCCTGAAGCGTCTACAACAGCGACGGTAGAGGCACAACGTACGCTGGCTGCTCCCGCGTCGTCACAAGCAGCACAGGCAGCGGCTCTGCTTCAGCAGGCATTCACGCTCATGCAAAGTGCTGGCACAGAAATGGTGGTTCCCAAGGCCGGTGTGTTGGGGTTGATAGGGAAAAAGGATGCAGCACCGGAGAAGAAGGCTGAAGTCAAGCAGTAGGAGCTGGTAAAGACAGTAGGCAATTCCGAGGCTCCTGAATCATCTGCGATGGGGGCGGCTAAAGCAGGGGGTAAGCAACCTTATTGCTATAGGTGCTATACTAAGGGTCATATCATCTCGGAGTGCACCTCGGTGCTCTATTGTGAGATTTGTGACAAGACAGATCATTTGACGTCCCACTGTCCGAGATTCAGGGCAGACAAATCGCTTGCTGTTGCATGTGGTTATGCTGTGGATGGACTTGGGTTTTTCTATATTCCGATGCCAAATAACCACAGACAAAAGACAGAGAACAAGATAGGGGTGATTCGTGTCAGTGGGAGTTCGCTTACGGTGGCCAATGTCACCTTAGAGTTGGAGCGGTTGATACCGGGGCAGTGGAAATGGGTGGTACAGGAAATTGGGCAGAACACTTTCCGGGCAATGTTTCCGACTAAAGCGGAGCTGCAGAGGATGGGGGGGGGGGGGGGGGGGGGGGGGGGGGTACTTCATACTAAGTTCCCTAATACGACATTGTCAATTGAGGAAAGTGGTGGTGGCTCGCTGAAGTTTGAGCTTACTAACATTTGGGTACAGTTTACTGGCTTGCTTGATGATCTCAGAGAGTATGAAATTATTTGGTCAACTGGGTCAGTTCTGGGAGTGCCCCGGGAGGTGGATATGAAGTTTACCAGGAAGTATGGGAGGTGTAGGATGCAGGTCTCTGTTCTGGACCATAACATAATTCCACAGTTTGTGGATATAGCTGTTGGGAATGGTGTGTACAGTCTGCAGTTTGTGGTGGAAGCAAATGTGGATCTGAGTAATCCAGTGCCGATGGATAAGGACCATAACGGTGATCAGGAGGAGGGAAAGGAAGATGATGCAGCAGCTCACGCTGGTGATAATAGATATGACCAAATTAATGGGTCAGACAACATGGCGGCAAAACAGCAGCCGCAGCCGCCACAAGGAGGGTCGGCTGGCAAGGGTAAACAGAAGAACAGCCAGGCCGAGTTGGGTATTCAGATGGATAGTGTGGAGGTGGTGGTGAAGCCAGGCGCAGCCGAGTTTGAGAAGGAAGCAGCGATGGACTTTGAGCAGACGGCAATGGTAGATGATCAGGAGGTAGAGGAGGTGCAGAGGTGCCAGATGAAAGCTTTGGCGGCTATCCCAGAGGCAATGGAGCCTGACCTTTGTCGCAGCAAGCGGCGGGCTGAGTCGAGTGGTGGAGATTCTGTGGAGATGGCGATGAAGCGCAAGGCCGGTGCACCAATAGCAAATCGGCCGACCGAAGGTATACCAACCTGCCACTCCTTTTTACATCATTCTCATAATTCTATTGCTAGTGGTTTTAGTGACATTGGAATTATTTTGGGTAATGATGAATCTGGTATTAAAAATTCGATTGCTTACATTAAATCTATTGAGGAGAAGAGAATGATAGAAAGACCTAGCATAGATAAAATATCAGATATTTTTGATACAGAAGAAAAGTGTTTAGCTGAGGAAGAAGAAGTTGATAATTTTATTCTGGGACATTTGTGTGGAGATATAATGGATGAGGTGATGGATTCCGGTAGTGATCTATGTGATCTTACTACTGTGATGCCAACAAAGAAGACACCTTCATCTAAAAAGAAAAAAAAATCGAAAAGAGAGACAATATGAGAGGTGTCTATTGGAATAGTAATGGGTTCGAAGACCCAAAAAAACACCATTTTCTTTCTGAACTAACTAAAGAACAAAATTTAAGTTTTATTGCCATTTCGGAAACAGGAAGGAGGAGCTTCTCTGATCCTTTCCTGCGGAATCTGTGTGGCGGAAAAAACTATATTTTGCATTGCAAAGAGCCCCACGGCCGATCCGGTGGAATATTATTAGGTATTGATCTGGATGTATTTCATATCGGAGCAATAGACGAGGGTGATTACTATGTGTAATTCCACTTGTGTAACAAGAATGATAGCTTCAAGTGGGCACTTATAGTAGTTTACGATCCGGCTCAGAATGAATTTAAAGAAAGCTTTTTGACAGAGCTGGCTTAGCTGTTAGTCACGAGAGTCTTCCTCTGCTCATAGGAGGTGACTTTAATATTTTACGTCGAGTTGATGAGAAAAATAAAGATAATTTTGATCATCGTTGGCTATTTTTATTTAATGCCGTAATTGATGGTCTGAATTTAAGAGAACTTGAGATGTCGGGACGCCAATTGCCCAATTTACCTGGGCTAATTCGTTGCAAAACCTGACATATGAGAAATTAGATCGGGTGCTGATGTCTACGGAATGGGAACACAAATTTCCTTTATCCACAGTTGTAGCACTTAGTCGGGACATCTCGGACCATACTCCGCTACTGCTAAATACCGGTGAATCATCACCGGGGACTAGCCAGCCTGCTTTTAAATTTGAGCTGGGGTGGCTTCTTCGGGATGGCTTCAAGGAGATGGTGAAGGAGTTATGGATCAATGAGAATGGGGGGATACTCCCATGACAAGATGGCACTCGAAAATCAGAAAGGTCCGACAACACCTAAGGGGTTGGGCTAAGAGCACAAGTGGGCAATACAAGAAAGAGAAGAAACAGTTACTCGACAAACTTGATGCCTTGGACAAAAAAGCAGAATCATGTCTCCTGTCTACGCAGGAGATTAATTTAAAAAATTGCCTGCATAATAGGCTAGCAACTTTACTAAGGGAAGAGGAAATCCAGTGGTATCAACAGACGAAGGTGAAAGAGTTATTGGAGGGAGACTGCAATACCAAGTACTTCCAACCAGTAGCGAATGGCCGACATCGCAAAACGAGAATCTATCAATTGCAGGATGGAGACAGGTTAATTAGTGGTGATGATGAGTTAAAAAATTATATCACTACTTATTATAAGGCCTATTCGGTCCCCCGGAGAATAATGATTTCCGATTGGATGAAACTAGAATAGAGGATATTCCTCAGGCATCAGCAGCTGAAAATGAGGCTCTCACATCGATGTTCTCTGAACAAGAAGTCAGAGAGGCAATATTCTAAATGGAACATAACAAAGCCCCTGGACCTAACGGTTTCCCGATAGAATTCTATCAGGCCTCTCGGGACTTTATAAAGGATGATTTGATGCTTCTGTTTCATGAATTCCATAATGAAAATTTGCCTATTTACAGTCTGAATTTTGGCACCATTATTTTGCTACCAAAATGTAAGGAAGCTTCGAAAATACAGCAATACAGACCCATCTGTTTGCTTAATGTGAGCTTCAAAATTTTCACAAAAGTGGAAACAAACAGAATTTCAGCGGTAGCTCAAAAAGTAATTAGCCCTACCCAGACTCCATTCTTGCCAGGAAGAAATATCATGGAAGGGGTTGTTATACTACATGAGACGATTCATGAAATGCATAGGAAAAATCAGATTGGGGTGATATTTAAAATTGACTTTGAAAAGGCATATGACAAAGTCAAGTGGTCTTTTATACAACAGGCCATGAGGATGAAAGGTTTTTCGAGCAAATGGAGGCAATGGTAGAGGCATTTACTCAGAAGGGACATGTGGGCATTAAAATAAATGAGCAAGTTGGCCAGAATTTCCAAACTTGGAAAGGTGTAAGACAGGGTGATCCTTTGTCACCAATCTTGTTTAATATTGTGGTTGATATGTTAGCCGTAATTATTAACAGAGCCAAAGTAGAGGACAAAATCTCTGGTGTTGTACCGCATCTTATTGATGGAGTTTTATCCATTTATCCATTCTACAATATGCAGATGACACCATTCTATTTATGTATCATGATTTTGTTAAAGCTACAAACATGAATTATCACAAGAGTGAATTATTTTGCTTTGGTCACGCAAAGGAATGTGAACAGCAGTATGCTGAGTTATTTGGTTGCCGATCTGGGTCTTATCCCTTTAGATATCTTGGCATTCCAATGCATTACAGAAAATTGAACAATTCAGATTGGAAAGCCATAGAAGAGAAATTTGAACGTAAATTAGCCAGCTCGAAAGGTAAACATATATCAGTTGGAGGAAGATTAGTCCTAATCAATTCCGTTCTAACTAGTTTGGCAGTGTTTATGCTCTCGTTCTTTGAGATTCCAAAAGGTGTCCTGGAAAAGTTAGATTATTACAGATCCAGGTTTTTTTGGCAATCTGATGATCACAAGAGAAAGTATAGACGGGCAAAATGGGAGGTTCTGTGTCAACCAAAAGATGTGGGTGGTTTAGGAATTAAAAATCTAAAAATACAGAATAAGTGCTTATTGAGTAAATGGTGGTTTAGTTTGATAAACGGGTATGGCTTGTGGCAGCAATTGTTAAAGAATAAGTATTTACGTTCCAAAACATTTACTCAAGTGGAGAGAGTACCAGGAGATTCACATTTTTGGTCCGGTCTGCTGAAGGTAAAACAGTCCTTTACTGCTCATGGTTCCTTCATGTTAAATGACGGTAACCAAGTCAGGTTTTGGGAAAACAAGTGGTTGGGGGATTTTACCTTGCAACAACAATACCCTTCTGTATATCAGATTGTCAGGAAAAAGAGTGACACGGTTGCCTCAGTTTTTTCTAGGGTTCCTCTTGATGTGTCTTTTAGGAGAGCACTAGTGGGCCAGAATTTGAACTTGTGGCATAACCTGGTTGGTAGAATCTGTCATGTTCAGTTAAATAATCGCAGAGATGCCTTTCGGTGGGACCTTACTCAGACAGGCGTATTTTCTGTTAAATCGATGTATTTGGCTTTAATAAATAATGGCAATATACAAAGATGTACGCTACTTTGGAAATTGAAGGTTCCGCTCAAAATAAAAGTTTTCTTATGGTATCTAAAGAGAGGTGTTACACTTACTAAAGATAATTTAGTTAGAAGGAACTGGAATGGTAATAAGTTATGTTCGTTCTGTTCTAAAGAGGAGACAATACAACACCTTTTTTTCGATTGCCATATGGCTACCTTTTTATGGAGAGCAGTTCAGATAGTTTTAGATCGCCCAAAGCCACTTAGTGTCAGTCATCTATTCACTAATTGGGTAGCGGGTCTAAGCAAAAAAATGAAAAATCAGATGTTAGTCGGGGCCTCTACTTTATGTTGGGCACTTTGGCTGAGTAGGAATGATTTGGTTTTTAACAATTCTTCACAAAAAACTTATCTGCAGGTACTGTTTCGGGGCACATATTGGCTCCGCTTTTGGGCACAACTACATCAGCTTGAAGACGACAGACAAGCAATAAAGGATGTCTGCCAGGCGTTGGAGACGTTGCCTATGCGGGTTTTCGCACATCATGGATGGCGGTTTAGTAATAGAATTATGAACTAATGCTGTATTCATCTTTATGATGTGGGTAACGCTTTGAATTTATTCGTGAGTGCAGACGGAAGTGTTGCAAATTTGTAATTCTTTTGGGCCGTAGCCATTTTGGTCAAGGCCGGATATTTCATATCCATTATCTAAAAAAGAAAAACAAATTCTAATTTGAGACTCAAACTAATTAATTGGCTATCCATTTGCCTCCAAGAGAATTGTGACACATGTCATGCATGGTTAATCGACTTGTCCCGCAACATCACTATAACAATCTGTCCATTATATATTGATCTCAAACGGCAAAGTAAGCCAAAATCTTGAGAAGGTGGATACGGATTCTGTCAGGGCAAAATTAGAGTGTCATGGGCCCAAAATCTTGAGTATTCTCGTCTTGGGCCCAAATTAGAGTGAACTGAAGACGCTACGGGCCGAAATAGAGCCCACTATATGAAAATAAATGAGAAAACATATCTGAGTTCTTTGGATAGGTCCAAACCAAAAGTTTCAAATTCTACGAAGCAGCATATAAGCAATAGGGAAACGGCCGAAATTGTGGCCCAATCGTTATCACACAAGGATTCCGGAAGTGGGCAACGCGTGGCCATGCGAGCACAAAGCAAAAGTTTGCCGCATTATTTTACTTTGGGCTATAAATTTGTTTTCGCTCTCTACCAGTATGGCCAAAAACGTGTCCTGAAAATATCGTAATGTGACTTATAATGTTAGTGCTGAGCTAGCCTGTACAGACAAATACTAAGAGCAACTCCAGCAATAGCCCTTAAATCAGGCCCTCCAAGTATCAAATAGGGGCTTTATCTATTTTTTACGGGTCTCAAAACTTGTTTCAACTCCAACAATAGCCCCTAAGGATGGAGGCCTCCCTAGAGACCCCCAGGAATGGAGGTTGGGGGGATAAATTTGGAGGCCTCCCTATAATACGGGGTCAAGAAGGGCCCTGCTGGAGTTCAACTTTTTTGTTTGACCCTCTAAATTTAGCTTGGGGGCTTGTTTAGAGGGTCTGCTGGAGTTGCTTACCTGTAATTAAAACTTGCCAAAAATCTGTTTCGAATGCTGTAGTGAAAAATACCGCGTAGGCAAAAAAAAAAAGTACTGCGACCAAAAAATGGTTGAGCTCGAGAGTCTTGTGCAGTGAAATCCTTCAGGAAATGAATTTTATAATAAGTTGAAAAAGAAAGGATTAGACCCAATGATGTATGATATATCATCTAGTACGATATATATTGCTAAATCTCTAATCATTCCTGCATTGAAGAATTCGATAATGACGACTACCTCTAGTGCTGATATATACTTTGTTTACATCCTCAGTTTCTTCCATTGTAGCACTCTCAAAGGAAAACACATAATGTCTAAAACAATCATTTCAACGAATATATATCAAAAGGAACCGCAGCTTTTCCCTTGTTTTTACTTGGAAAGAACTAATTAAGAGCCCATCATCAACATGTTCTAGTGATAAACACTGCCAAGCTTTGTTATTTTTTACCTCGCTCATCTGTAAACGGCGATGACTAATGAAAAAAAGAGCATAACTACCTCACAGGCAAGCATATTATGCAAATACACGCACCTGACCATTCCAATAATGTGCATCTCCAACGACTACAAGAATAACGAATTATGTAGATACGTTAGTAAAGATTGGGTACAAATCCGTCAAATTTTCTGCCGTTCTTGCGGTTCACAGATTACATCAAGTCGGTTTCCTCTTTAAGCAACTATGGCCATGTCTAGACTAAAGAAGTCAGTACAGCATCTCAATTATAGTATAAGAAACAGTGACCAAATTTAATATGTAGGCTAATTTGCTTTCTGCAGTGTTTCATATATATTGAGGTACTTCCATTTTTTTGAAAGGCAGATGCTTACATTTTTTAGACAAATATTAATGTCATAATTTATAAAAGTGCAAAACCTTTGTCTCTTTCTTTTGCAGAAGAATATGCATAAATAATTATGTATACTAGAAACGAATGGAACAAGAAAGGGGCGCTCCGCTCCTAATCACTAAGTAGTGCTACTAATGCTAGCTCTGATTCAAATACAAATATATTGCTGGAATTATTTACATATCACTATTAGAAATTCATGACCAATTTGTGACATGGAAACCATAAAAGTTAACAGAAAAGAATGTACATCTAGCGATAATTGCAGTAGCAGTAATTATACGTTTCCAGATACATGTTGTTTCATCTGTCAGCAACTTCTGCAGAAAACTAAATACAATGTTGTTCAATATAACAGTAACCAATAAATACAATAATTTAAAAACTCCTTGTTCTCGAGTATTCTGTATGCGTGTGTTTAATTGGCAGTATATGGCACTGGCCTGGCATCAAAGTGGTACATAGCTCATCCCATCATTTTGAACATCCATTAGTCAAGACTCTTGATCCACAGCCAAAAATACATAACCAAGGGGGGCCTGCAAAGGTAGAGACCCATCATGCGGATCAAGCATTGTACCGACACGATGCCGATCTAGATAGATTTGCTGAACTAACACCGATTTGGCAACGAAATCCCCAAGAGAAGGGCAGGATCGAGAGCAGCAGCAGCGAGCCGCTAGCTCTCCTACCCCGGCTTGCAGCTAACGAGACGTGGTGCCTACTCCCTTCGTCTGCAAAGTCAACAAAGCGGAGAGAAAGCCACCGGCCAAGCAGTTTGTTTGTGGACGGCCGGCCCCGTACAAAATTGGTCGGAGGCGCGGCGGCCGCGCCGCTAATGCGATGTGATGTGATGGAGGCATGGAGCTTTGGAGATGTCTCCGAGAAGCTAATGAACTGAGATTATTTACGGTACGCGCTCTTGTTTCTGCCGTAGCCTAATATTTATTACTACTAATAAACGTACGTGCCACGACCCACGAGGAGTATACGAGCTGCATATGTGCTCATACACGGGTGGTGTAGGCTAGACACAAATACACGCTACACTAATAATATACACACACTCCATCCGTTTGTGTGCATTGTGTACACAGTTGCATTCCCCCCTGAACACGAACGCCGAACTCTACCAATCGGTGGATATAGCACAGTTTAAGACTTGGACTCTTTATTTTAGAAAAAAATGTTTTCGGCATCTGCAAAACTCACTGCGTGAAAAACCGAGATTTGTAACGGGCGTAGATGGCCATAGGTAACGGGCAACGCGCCCGTTACCCTTACTCCGTTACTAATAGTCGGTCAAAGGTAACGGGCAATTTGCCCGTTACGAACGACCAAAACCTGTAACCCGCACTTCACAACGACCGTTACCAATATAAGCAACCAGTAACCCAAACTTGCGATTTTTGTGGGCCCACAGATCAATTTCGTAACGCGCACAGACAAACGACCGTTACCAAAACAATACATTTGTAACGGGCTTTACTTAAGATCCGTAACGAAACCACAACACTTGTAACGGTCTATACGTAACAACCGTTACTGAAACTCAAACCTTGTAACGGGCTTGACTTAAGAACCGTTACGGCGGCGCATTGACCGGTCTCATTTCTGGACCCACGGGTCAGTGATTGTAACGGGCTGTCCTTAACAACCGTTACGGCCGTGCATTGACCTGTCTCCTCTCTGGACCCACCGGTCAGACCCTGTAACGGGCGTTACGTAACAACCGTTACTGATATTTTGTGTAGGTAACGGTTCTCACTTGATGTCCGTTACCTTTGTATTCAATTGTAACGTTCTATAATTGTCACGTTACCTTTTGTTGTTCCACCACCACAGAATTTGGCCTGGTTCTGGCTGCATCCTGGAACCAGCCAGGATTTGGCAGCCCCCAGGTTATTCACATCACATACAGATTGAGATGCACATCACATATATACACAAGTACACATCAAGTTTGTATCTTATCATACACATGCAACAAGTTTCAAGTAGGATGAATCAACAAGTTTCAAGTTTGTATCCCCTACTGGGATGGATAGGCAGACTGGACATGTAAACTATAAGTTTAAGAATGAGAGGAAAGACCGTCGTCCTCGATTAGTACTCCCAGCAGTGAGTGTTGAATTACCCTGTGCAGCAGGTGCATACTCCTCCTCTACATTATGTGCACCGTTGTCACCAGAGGAGCTTCCTGATGAGTTAGCCTGCATAGATGATATATCAGTTTGTCAGTACAGAAATATAAGCAGGGATGGAGATGTGAACAAAATTATTATTAGCTACTATTAGACTAGAAATCAATACAGGTCCTAAATAAAATCAGCATGTATAATATATACACATAGAATTGATAGTTTACTTAGCATACTGGTTAGGGATAGGTACAAACCATATTTAGACAGGCCGAAGAAATGAGATCCTATATCAAAGCAGCTATGTTGTCCTCTTCTGTTGTTCCTTGAACTGCTTCCTTGTGTGATGCTTATATACCAATGCTTATATACCAAAGCATCATTGAAGTGTACATTACATTAGGCAGGTACATGAAAGAAGAGGACAAAGCAACAGTTAGTAAAATGCACTAGTATTATATGACTGTACACACGATTAACATATTAAGAAGAACTAACAATTGTAGCAGTACATAGTCCAGAACAATTGATAGATAATTTGCAATTTAAACATGATAGAGGCAGATTAACAAGGCAGATTAAATGCCTGATTGGTTGATGAACAAGCACTAGGATTATATGATTCTACACAAGATGAACATGCAGAACTAATGGAAATTATAAAGAAGGAAAAAGATAACTTGGCAGCAGCCACAGCAGGATCTGTGTCCATGACATACAGATCGAGTTTCCTTTGAACAAATAAAAATAGGAAATGAACAGCAGCCAGAGGAGGATCTGTATCCATGACATATAGATCAAGCCAAATCTGGTCAAGGTGAACGGAGCCTAAACAACAGCAAAGTAACAGGAAGATTGGTGCATCCAGCATCAGATGCAGCAGCGCACAGCAGTATGGGGTTGGAGGAGCACTGACGTGCGCCACAGAGGAAGCAGTCCTGCTCGCCGTCGCCGTTACCGGAGGGGTGGATCCGCGTCGCCGCGTTGCTTGAGGTGGCCGGGTCCGCGTCGCCGTCGCAGGGCCGGGTCCCTGGTCCGACTTTTTTATTTTTTAGCCCTTCATCCAAAAAAAGTTCACAAATACATCCTTGGTAGAAAGATTTTAAAAAATGGACCATAAGCTCGGCGCCTGCACTGGGGCGTCGAAGTTGCACGGCTCGACGCCACGATTCCTGGCGCCGAGGTACCAGCACAAGAGATGAGGTGGCGGTCTACGTGGCAGGTACCTCGGCGCCACAGATCTTGGCGCCGAGCTGCTGAGATGTGCTGGTGCGAGGACCAAGGCAGCGCCTGCGCGCTGCTGCTGGCAAGGAGGGAGTATGAACTTTCATAAAGTTCATATAATTGTTTTAAATTTTCATCCAACTTTTTGAGATCCACACATCACAGAACAGGGGAACTCCATCTTAGTACATATCATGACACAAAATACAGTTGTTGCGTAATTTTAGGCCATACAAACCGTATTATGTAACTTAATGCATCGTATCGCTACATTTGCAACTTGTTGGGCCAAAGTGACATAGTAATGCAACTAATGTATGGTGGATGCACTGTACTCATAAAGTTTCATACAAATCATAAAGTTCATACTCCCTCCGTTCTAAAGTGTAGGCCGTTTGACTTTTTTTGACCCAAAGTTGACCACTCGTACTATTCAAAGTTGTGCGCAAGTTATCATATTTTTTGGTGACTTTCCTTATTAATATAAAGTCTACATAAATGACTTTAAATTTGACCATATTTTCACAAATTTTTTGAATAAGACGAGTGGTCAACGTTGGGTCAAAAAAGTCAAACGGAATACGTGTTACAACTGAGGGAGCATGAACTTTCATAAAGTTCATATGTTTTTTGAAAATTGTCATCCAACGTTTTGAGATCCACACATAAAGGTCATGTTGGGATCCCTAATGTTAGTGTTAGTGTTAGTGTTAGTGGTAGTTTGACTTTTTTTGACCCAAAGTTGACCACTCGTACTATTCAAAGTTGTGCGCAAGTTATCATATTTTTTGTGGTGACTTGCTTTATTAATATAAAGTCTACATAAATTACTTTAAATTTGACCATATTTTCACAAATGTTTTGAGTTGCGTAATTTTAGGCCATACAAACCGCATAATGTAACTGACTCTGCTTCACATATTTTTGTAACGGGCACAAATTTAAAGCCCGTTACTGAAATAAAATTCGGTAACGGCATTTGACGGACTCTACTCGTACATAGGTAACGGGCACTTTCCCAATGTCCGTTACTTATATCTATTTGTAACGGTCACTTCGGAAAAGCCCGTTACGGATAGGGATGAAGACGACACGGCAGGTTGACATATAAGCGTATATGTGCTGACTCAAATCCCTAACTCGCAAAAATCTCCATTCTCCGCTAAGCTCCGGCCGCCCGTCGCCGCCACGCATCCAGTCGCCCGTCGCCGCCACGCATCACGTCGCCACCCGTCGGAGCGCACGACTCATGGCTCCAACGCAGCCAACATCAAGCTCGTCAGTGACACAAAGTGTGCGCAAGCGACCGCATCTGCCACTGATTACCTGCAATGACTGCGGACGGTACACCATTCGTGAGCTTGAGGTCAAGAAAGAAGACAGTGGGAATCTTGGGCGCATCTTCTACAAGTGCCCCGGCCGCAAGGTTCTGCTTCTAGTGCCCTACTTCATATTCAGTGTCAGATTTGTTTGAATGACATCAAAAATTTGGGTTTACCATTGCAGAATGATGGCAGTGGTTGTGGCTTTTGGTATTGGGAGGAAGAGTACGTTGAAGTGCTGAACAAGATCAAGGAGTAACGGGCACTTTGGAACTGATAGTGAAAAAGTGTCTGAAATAGAGTCCGAGATAGAGTCTGAAATGCAAATTCAGTACAAATTGCAAATTGCACGACTTATATTACAAGTTCCATATATTACAAATTCCAGGACACATATACTACAAATTCCTTGAACTTTTTTTCCTTGATTTTTGGACATGGATTGTTTCCTGATGGTCTTTTCGCAAGTATGGTGTTGTATCAGCTGCCGAGAGTCGGGGCATGTCTGAAGTGTCAAAGGCCGGAATTTCGTCGAACTGATTGTATTCCTCCTCCTCAACAACATTTTCAACCCCTACAACCCTCTTTTTTCCAGGCATAACCACGTGCCAGTTCTTCTTTGCCAGGTCGGGTACGTAGAACACTTGCTGAACATTCTTTGCAAAGACAAATGGTTCGTCTTTGTAGCCAGAGGACCGTAGATCAACACTGACAAACCCATATGTGTCCTTGGTCACACCTCTGTTCCCATTGACCCATCGGCACAGAAACAAGGCTACCTTGAAGCCTACATAGTCAAGCTCCCAGATCTCCTCGATTTGTCCATAATATGTGCATGTCTCCTTATTGTCGTTGCCGACGGCATCTATACGCAGACCACTGTTTTGATATATGCTCTTGCCATCCTGGGCCTTGGTGTAGAAGGTGTATCCATTGATATCATATGCTTGGTATGTTGTAATAGTGAATAATGGCCCCGCTGCTAGTTTTGTTATCAGCTCATCAGTTACAGCAGGGTTGGCAGTATGGACATGATCTCGGAACCAAGTGTTAAACCCTTGCATGTGCTTCTTTGCAACCCAATTCTCACTACGGTTAGGATCAGCTTCACGTAGGTGTTGCATGTGCTCATTTACATACGGTGTAACTGCTGAGGTGTGTTGTAGCACGGTGAAATGAGCCTTGGAGAAGGAATCTTGATGCGGAGTGATTGACTTTTTGCCCAATGTCCCAACACCTGCAAGCCTACCTTCATGCCGTGAACGAGGCACACCAATGGGCTTTTGGGGGTCCATATAACCCATGGCTCACTCCACTGCTTCGATGGTACTGTAGCCACGAACCATGGCTCCCTCTGGAAATGTCCGGTTATGTACCAATGATTTGAGGAAGCCATAGAACCTGTCATATGGAAACATCTGATGAAGATAAGACGGCCCAAGGTAGAAGATCTCCTTTGCAAGATGTGCTGTAAGATGGACCATGAGATCAAAGAATGATGGTGGGAAAGTAGCTTCAAGCATGCATAGGGTCTCGTAATGCCTTTTCTCCATCTCCACAAGTGCAACCTCATCAATCACCTTTTGTTCTATTGCATTGAAGAAAAAGCACAAGCTCGTGACAGCCACGCGAACCATTACTGTCTTGATGCCTCTAAGTGCAACAGGAAGAATAGCCATCATCAACACATGACAATCATGAGATTTCATCAGGTTGAAATTCATTTTCATGTCCTTCACCGACACTAGCCTCTTGAAGTTAGATGAGTAGCCCGAAGGTACTTTTAAACCGTGCAAAAACTCATAGAATTGGTTTTTCTCCGTTGTAGACAATGTGGTTGCAGCTATTTGCAGCTACGGGAAGGTCCGTCCCTGTGTCAGTTTGCTTTGCATAGAGCTCCGGCCTGATGCCCATCTCTTTAAGATCCTCCCTTGCATTTTCGTGATCTTTTCCCTTCCCCTTCTGTTGTAACAGTGTTCCACACATGCTCTCACACACGTTCTTCTTCACATGCATGTTGTCAATTGAATGACGCACATCCAACACCTCCCAATATGGTAGCTCCCATAATATTGACTTCTTGTTCCATGTCCCTTGCACATTTTCTTGTTCACCATCTCTCTTCTTTCTCTTGCCCAGGATGGTCTTCTTTGGTGACTCCTCGATAGTTTTGATGCCTTGGACTTGCAAGTGGATCTCCATTCCGGAAACATGCGTAGGCGTTGTTCGATTATCCTTTTCTCCATTGAACTGAAAATCCATGGCCCGGTATGCATGTCTCTTTGGGAGGAAACGACGGTGACCCATAAATACGAATTTCTTCGAGTGCGTGAGCCACAAAGAGCATGTTTCATCTAAGCAATGAGGGCAAGCTTCGCCTTTCCTTTTACTCTGCCCGGAGAGGTTGCGGTGGGCCGGATTGTCGTTTATGGTGGTGAATAACATGGCATGCAACGTGAAGTACTCACGCTTGAACTCATCCCAAACATCTGGCACACCAGGCCACCAAAGTTTCTTCAGGTCGTCAACCAATGGCCTCAGGTACACATCAATACGGTCACCGGGTTGCTTTGGCCCGGATACCAAGATTGACAACATCAGGTACTTCTGTTTCTTGCATAGCCAAGGTGGAAGGTTCAGCACTGACAGCACAACAGGCCAGGTGCTATGCGTTGAACTTTGGTTACCAAATGGGTTGACGCCGTCGGTGCTCATAGCGAACCGGATGTTCCCGCAATCGTTGGCAAACCAACCATAGTGGGCATTAATGTTACCCCACTGTGCCACATCTGCGGGGTGCCTCATCTTGCCATCTCCCTTGTTTTTTCGCCCTTCGCTATGCCAAAGTAAGAGTTGGGCCTCCTTTGGTGTGGCAAACATGCGTCTCAAGCGGGAAATAATGGGGAAATACCATGCCACCCTCAAAGGACCCCCTCGGTTACCCTTCCTGTCCTTCCTGCCTCTGATCTACACGGGCTCGTTCCCATCATCGGCATCATCACCACCATATTTTTTCCTCTTGTACCGATTGTACCCACACTTCGGGCACTTGTCAAGGTCCTCATATTCTTCCCGAAACAACACACAGCTGTTCTTACATGCATGGATTTTCTCAACCTCTAGACCCAAAGGACAGATTATCTTTTTGGCCTCGTAGACAGACCCAGCCACTTGGTTTCCCTCTGGTAGCATGTCTTTTAAAAGATCCAATAGTTCCTTGAAACTTCTATCCGTCCAACCATGGCCTGCCTTAAGCTGTAGAAGTTTGAGATCTCCAAAAAGGCGAGAGTACTTCTGACAACCAGGGTAGAGGGGTTTCTTTGAATCTTCGTCAAATTGTTTCAGCCTCGCTAATTCAGAAGTTGAGTACACGCCTTGAAACTCAACGTCTCTCAACATTTGATCAACATTGTTTACTTGAGGCAGCACATCATCATCCAAGCCCGTAACTTCCTAGTCAGTCATCATATCCTCAGGCAGCATCACATCGGGTGAGAATGCTTCATCTTCCTCAGAGTCATTTCCGCATCTTCCCTGCCCTGCAATAATAATGTGAAATCAAAGAGTTAAGACATTCTGTGATGTGGTCCCGCTGGGGTTTGTGCCCGATCTTTCGATGAGAGGCGTGGGGGATAACTCGATTGGAGGAGACGACGTTCACGGCCCGACTACAACCTTTCAAAGACTGCGCCTTAGCGACCGATACACCACCTCCTATGGATGCCGCGATCTTGTGGGAGCGCGTCACCTGACCTGTCCTGCAAGCAATCGAAGAACTAGCAAGAACAAGTATGATACAAGTACTGAATTTACTAGATGGGAATTGAAGTGTCTCAATCTCAAACTCAATCACCAACGAAGTGGGGTTCCGTCGACTCGAAGACGGGCGGCTGGACCAGCACGCGCGCTTACAAGCAAGTAGCAATGGCTAAACTTGATCTAAACAAAACCCGATCTGTTTATGGCGGCTATGGAGGTATATGAGAGGGTGGAGGACGATCGACCAGGACGAGGTTGGGGTCGTCCTACAACCCTATGACGCGCCCCTAATGGACCCAACTTGATACACGGCCCATTGGCCCAAAATAAGGTGACGCAGCACCGTGGGCAGAAAAGGTCTCTGTAGTAAATCGATGATTGCGGCCGCATCTGAACAGGTATGAGGGTGAATCTGGATCCATCTGAAAGTAGACTTGATAAGCTTTCCATCAAGTACTTAAACGCCCAAAACGGAGTCCAGATGAAACCGTGGTGGCCGTCGTAAGTCAGCACTTTCCTGCAGTCCGAATCCAGACTTTCCAAAACGTGTTGGATTTGGTCTCTTTCCTTCCTTGGGCCAATGTGACGTGTTTGCCTGATAGAGAACGTGGGAATACTTAGAATTGGTCCCCAATCAACTTTTTTGGTCCTCCATGCCGCTTCACCTTCATTAAGACGACCTTGAGCATCATGCCGCGCTTCACCTTCATTAAGACGACCTTGAGCATCATGCCGCGCTTCACCTTCATTAAGACGACCTTGAGCATCATGCCGCGCTTCACCTTCATTAAGACGACCTTGAGCATCATGCCGCGCTTCACCTTCATTAAGACGACCTTGAGCATCATGCCGCGCTTCACCTTCATTAAGAGCTCCTTCTTCGCCTTCATTAAGGCCTTCCTCACCATGCTTGTTCCAACACGTGTAGTTCTTTGTGAATCCGCGTGAGACTAGATGATATAAAAGGTTCTCCGTTTGTGCGAACTTTTTTTTGGTTGGCACAATCAACACATGGGCACCACATTGTAGTCAGACCCCGGTTTCTCATGTCCGCCTCCGCTTGACAAAGAAAATCTTTAACCTTTATTACGAACAGCCCCAAATCTCGAGGTGGTATATACATCCAAACCCGATCTGCCGCCATCATCTACACAACTTCGTTCTTGCATTGTCATCATACTCCACCAAGTCACATCCTCCGTCTACTTAGAAACTTGATGTCGGACTTGAAAACTTGTCTTCTAATACTTGCATAACAAACTCAATTGTAGGTATTGAAAATTGGGTTAAAAGACTTACAGGGCGACGCCTCCAAGAAGGACTCGACGTCACCGACCCCGTCGCCGTCCATCCGGCCAGCCTGCTACACGGATGGTAGTATTATTGGTAACGGTTGTGTGTAATGTCCGTTACAAGGAATACTAGTAACGGTCGCGAACAATAACCGTTACCAGGAATTATTATTAGTAACGGGCGTTGTTGTGCAGGGGATGGGCCCGGTCCTGACACGCTTATTGGTAACGGTCATTGTTTCCGACCATTACTGATGTCGCACCTTGTAACGGGCTTCGTCAGTCCGTTACCAATCCCGTGTTACCTATTTGAGGTTTTCACGTAGTGACTCATACAGTCAAATTTTACAATGTTCTCACCTTAAAAGCTGCTCATAATTAAAATAAGGGCATATATCTTGATGCACGTCAGCAGTTTAATACGTTGTCTCATACAGTAACTCGTAACATGTAAGATTTTTGCTGACGTGAAGCAGGCCCGGGCACAAAGGCGTGCGACCTGTGCGGCTGCACAGGGCCCCCATTTTCCCGGGGCCCCAAACTTTTACCGGTCCAGTAATACAGCTCAATTGGAAACAGGCCAAGGCCAGGAGGCAATACACCCAGCTTGCCCAACAGCTCGTACGTGCATGCGTCTCCCGTTGCTTACCTGAAGTCATTAAGTCCTGAACCGGCTCTCCCGAGGCCCTAGCGAAGTATAGGAAGTACCCAAACCCAAGTAAGCGATTCAATTCGTCGATTCGACTCTGCAAGTTATCGCACCCCACGGCCGATGCGGTCGCATGGACTTTGCCCTTCTCGCTGGTCGCCGACGCCGAGACAGACGGATGTATGGTCGCGACGCCACCCCAGCGAGCAGCCGATAAAGATAGTAAGCTAATATATTAATTTCCTAATTTCTCCCTCAATTATGTTAGCCTTATCTTTGCTTTGATAAATTATTAATTACTTATTTAATTGTTAATTATATTTTTTTATTTTTTGTATGTATTGTCTAGACATTCTTAGATCAAAGGCATAGTCTATAAATCAATCTAGAAAATATGATTACGGAACCAAAATTAAATAGATATAAATTTTTATATACTTCATTGTTATGTAAGACATTATATGATATATGTTATTTTTGTTCTATTTTATTAGTTTAGTAGGTCCTACTTTAAAGTTTTGTACAGGGCCTCGGTTTTTGCCGGCCCGGCCCTGTCGTGGAGAAGAGAGAGCGAGGAGAGAGAAAGATGTCATTGTTTTACGAAATAACTGTATATGAGCTAAATTTTAGGACTATGAGATAACTCCCGTACCATTATATGAGTTTTATTTCCATGCAACCAATAATATTTCTTTATTTCTCCATCAATCAAGGGATATTGTATTTCAACGAGACAAGCAAACAAACAACTTATATAGGTTGTCTGATAAGTCGTCTCAAGATCACTGCATGAGACGCTTATTAAACAACACCAATGTTGTTGCCCTACGCGAACAATAGAAAGAAATTAAAAGTATGGTCTATCATTGCTTGTGCATCATTCTTGACAAATATATCCAAAGCGAGTACCTCCAACGCGTTACTTGCTAAATAGATAATCTCTCTTGTATCCTTACTCATGGACCAAAATCGTAGCAAGTATGCTGCTCTAAAGCAGCATACATACAAAAGGTAATTGTTTTTTTTCTCAAACACTGGATTGACTATAATAGAGCTGCCACCCTTACAAAAATCAAACCTCTATCTTTTTTCCTTATGCCTACAAACCAATTTTCTAGCATATATAAATATTGATTTTAATGGGGTTAACCCAGTAGCTATATTAAAATTCTCAAATGGTCTTAGCACGCTAAAACTCACCTTTTAAAATAACCATGAATAGAGGTATCAAAGGAACACCTTTGTTTTTTAAGAGCTATTGATACATATGCCATACAGTAAAATTACTGTCTATGTAAGTCACATAAATTTTTTCCTCCCATCAGAAAGCTGGCATGATGCTATTTTAGCTACAAGGTCATGCTATCACCTTATCCCTAGTTAAAGCTCTTCAAAAAGAAATGTGGAGTAGCTATTGATTCGTAACACCTGCCACCGGAGCATGGGGGTTATATATATAGATTACGAAACTGCTCTTTTAGTAGTTTAGAGACTATCAAGTGTCCTCCTAAAATCTGGTTTATGATCCATCCATTATTTTAATAGTTCCACAACCTAAAAAATCTTCTCTAACCTTTAACAGACCTTTCCAGAAATGCGAGTCTCCATACATGATTTTTACCTGAGAAAGACATTTCAAACTTAGGTATTTATTTGTCCATAAGGTGCTCCATGTGCCATCTTCATTTGGTAATTTAAATAACCACTTGCTAAGAAGACATTTATTTTTAATCTAGAGATTAGGTATTCCCCAAACCCCTTGGTCTTTAGGGCAGCACAAGATATCCCATCTAGCTAGGTGATTTTTTCATTTATTATTGTTGCCCACCCAGAAGAATCTGGATCGATAAAAATACAATTTTTAGGATATCTTTAGGAATTTGAAAGAAGGACATAATGAACGGGGAGACTACTCAAGACCGAGTTCAACAATCAGTCATTCCCCATAAGATAAATGCATAACGTTCTAGGTACTTAGTTTGCGCTTGAATCTTTGCTTGACAACATTTCAGTCTCCACTGCGAAGTTTATTATGGTGCATCAGGATTCCTGAATCTCTGAATGGGTATGATCCTAGTTCATAACCAAACAATTATATTGGTGCTTGTACTGTTTGGCTTAACTATAGTAAAAAATCTCACTTTTATTGAAGTTGATTTTTAAACCTCATAATTGTTCAAACACTAAGCAACAGCTTAGATGCACATTCAACAATCCTACTGATGTGAGAGTACGCTTTGTCAGTAAGCTAATAAGTCTCGTCAATACCAGCCATCACTTGGTCTCGCGGTTGTTCGACAATTTGGGTTTGGTACTTCGGTGAATGGATTTGTTGGGCGTGCAACACAAAAGTCGA
This sequence comes from Echinochloa crus-galli, assembly GCA_900205405.1. Lineage (NCBI taxonomy): Eukaryota > Viridiplantae > Streptophyta > Magnoliopsida > Poales > Poaceae > Echinochloa > Echinochloa crus-galli. The sequence continues at coordinate 600,715 of OAMR01000368.1, forward strand.
GAGATTCCGGCCTCAACATGCTTATCAGTTATCATGAAACTTCATGGACGGACATCTGCTCCATCTAAACTTATCCTTTATTCCATGATTTTATACTCTCACTTTCTTAAGTCGCATCACACCTAGCGATGTTCCGTTTGATACTTCATATACACTTCATACAGAGAAAACAGCGCCAATAAGAGAGACTAGTGACACCAAATGGATCATATGTGTATAAAGCTGGTAATCCCAACGCCCTTCCGACACTTCGCCAAATGTTATTCTTCAAGTTCAGATTTACTTATGATCAGCTAACTCGATCCCCTGAATTCCTGATGAAGGAAAAGCATTTGTCGATTAAACTCACTTGTACTTTTCTGATAATGAAAACCAAAAGCTTGCTGACATGAAAGCTTCTTGTTTTTAAAATTATAGTTTGAACAGACGCACGAGATTGCGTTGTGAGCCTTCAATTTCCTAGCTAGTGCTTCTAATGATTGCCACATTGGTCTGGGTCGGACATGACGCTGATCGATCCAAAAGAGATTGGATTAGTCAAGAATAGTATTGCAAGACAGATTCCTGTTCGATTACTTCATTATTTTTCCTATAACAAAACAGGAGAAAGATACTTTTCGGCAGGATCATGGGCCCAAAGTATCCCTGTAGATTCAATTCGTGTAATCAATCATCACGGCAAAGCTATCTCATTTTATCTTTGCAACACATCCAAATATACCTCTTACATGCACCGGGGATTGGTTCAAATACTTTTCCATCTCAATGATACTATTTCTGTTGAATTTTCTAATCGCTAGATTTTCCTTTCACTTTAAGCAAAAAATGTTTATTATCATCATTACATTAATCCCAATCTAGCCAAACCTAACGTACTAAACCTCGCTCGTTAATCTGCAAGCCTTTTGCAGAATAGACTTAGATCATAGTCGGTGGAATTGTACCCTTATTACGCGCCCCACCACCAAATTAGGATGTGGTTCCCAGTTCACAAGCTATTGTGTTGATTATATCAATTGCGAGATGGTGGTCTACCCTATTTGTGGGGCTAATTTTCATTTATGTTTGGTCATCGTATCTTTGATGCAATATTTAAAACGACATTAACAAAACACAGAATGCCATTAAAGGAATATTATATTGTCTTTAGTGAAAGCTAGGAAGCAAGTAGATTTGGTTATTGTATATGGTGGAAGGTGACATTTTCCATTGTTCGTGAGTCGTGACCCATGAGCAATCATATGTATATTGACAAAATTGAAACTTTTCAGATTAAACAGATCCTTGACAGATCTAGCTGGTTGCTAAGATTTTATACACCAATCGGCATCACTATGTTCACCGAGATTAACGGAAACAAGATGTATATATTTTTATTTGCAAAGGGTAGGACATAGACTTTATAGCTTGACCCTACATACAAAAACTATATATATATGCTCCCATTCTTTTGGGGCTAGTTTAAGCGTGCATTATTGTGAACTCAATTTTCAATAATACTTTGTATAATTGTATGGATATATAGTACAGTCATTCCTCTTTAATTTGGGATAGGGACAGCTGGAGATAGTATATGTGTAGGTCCCCATCTCATGGTGCCCAAAGTTAGATGCTGATCCTTCAGACATACATATATCCACATGACCTCTAAGCTCTGGTATTATATATATGTCGACACTGCGTCTCAGTGCTAATTGTTAATTAACCACCGACTTCAGTCGGAAGCCAACACAGACACGGCGATATACTAATCTCTTTAGCTTATCAAATGAAAGAGAGATCGATACTATTCTCAGCTGGCTAGAAGCTTATGGCTACTACTAAATTTTAGTGCCGACGACGACTAATCTGTGTATTAAGGAGTGGTGCATTAGGGAATAACAGACTGTGGAAGGTACTTAAGGGAACACTGGTCAATGATTTACTCACCTACTGATAGTTCTTTTTTTTATATATGCTTAGAAATTATGCATATCTGCAACCACTTCTTGATCCCTATATTTCTATATGGTTTGGCAGAATCACTACTGACTACCATACTTGTGCTCTGCAACAACTACTGTTGGTGGATATTTAGGCGTCAAAACCTAAATTTTGTTAAATAGGATAACTGCAACATGATTGCTAATCTATACTATAAAGAGAATTAGATTTGAAACCATTTCTCACCAACAAAAGCCCACCCCCACCTATACCCCCTCACAGAGGACCCACCTGGAAGGAAACGGCGAGGCGAGGCGAGGCTGCGGCGGCGCACTCCGGCCAGGCGGGCTCCGTCCAGGGCGGCGGCGAGGTGAGCCTCCGACGGCCTCAACGGGCGCATGAGGGCCTCGGCGTGCGCGCACGGGGGGCGGAGGAGCTCGGTGCTGCGGCCCTCTTCCACGACTAGCGGCAGTGGCTTCCGCGGCGGCGGCTTGAGGCCACGGATCTGGCCCCGCCCTGCCCGGATCCGGTGGCTGCGCGACAGGGCGCGCTTGTGAAGAGTGGGTTGGCGCGGGGGACCGGTGGCGGCGGCGTCCGACGCGAGACGGTGTCGGCTGTAGTCGTCCGGCGATGGCGGCGGCAGCGGCCGATGCGGGGCAGCGGTGGAGGCTACAACGGGGGCTGAAGGAGCACGGGTGTCTGCCTATGCAGGGACGGCGCCAGTGGCGGCGACGGCGACATGGGAGCAGGGCACCGTGGCATGGTGCTGCAGGAGGCCTTGCGTGGGGGGCGCTGGGGATGCTGGCCACTCTGGGTCATTGGGAAGGGAGGTGAGACGGCCGGCGTTCCCCATCTCTTCTCCTCGATGACGACGTAGGTTCAACTACTGAATTGTATTGCTTGCTTGTTTCAGAAATTCCAGTTTTAGGAAAAAGGATTAACGTGGAACATCCTCGTATAAGTTTTCGAGAAGATGTATCCTTTCTTGGTTCTCATTTGTTTGAGACATAATTTAGTTCCGCGGTATCATTCCCTCTTTTTATGCTGGATCATTATTCTTTTCTTTATATCACATTGTAAAATAATTGCGATGACATGCTTTGGTTGGAGCTGACATGCTTTGGTTGGAACTGCAGCAAGAATCGATGGGAAGACGCGAGATTATGATGGTGATATTGGAGCTTGGTGAAGGAGCCCTCTGCCACGCGGCCTTAAGAACGGTGTGATAGTTATGGTACATGCAGGTTAGGATCTTCTCTGATAGAGTTTTCTTCTTTCTTTTTTTTTGGATAGATCAATTACCGCACATCACCAATGAACAGACTATTGAGAACTGACTCGGAAGGTATATATCCATGCTGATGACCTTTATTCTTTCAACTGTCAATGTGTTTTAGTAATCTCTCCCTTACATAGTTTGTTGCTTACCATCAATTACCATGCTAATATAGCAATGTTCTTTTAGACCTGTGAGCTACTCATCGTCCCCGGTAGAACTGTACAAGGATTAAGACGGTGATTCCTAGAAACATGCATGAGTTATTGATTTAATTTACATTTGATGTGTCTGTTGATCTTGCTTATCAGGGTCACTTGTTATGTTGTCTTTATTCTTGTTAGTCTGAGAAATCATTTTATTTCAGATCCCTTTTTGAGTGTATGAAGTTATAAATATATCCAGGTTAGTTCCTGGTTTCGATAGTAACAGGCTAATCCACCCTGGCCTTTGATATGATCTTTATGTTTCTGCTCATATTCTCCATTTGATCTCAGTAACTAATCCTAAGGTTATATAGTGCCAACTGGTTTCTATTGCTGCTTGTGCTTGTTTGGCGGGGGACGGCGACGGCGGCGGTGCGCTGGTGCAGGTGACGTAAATAGGATTATTCCTAGCCATTCTTTGTTTACCTCCATTTTTATACACATCAAATCAATGAGTATATTTTCTTTTCCATTTGCAAAGCAAAAGAAAACGCATCTGCTCATTCCCCACCCATCCATTTCCTGCAGCTACAGTTCTGATCTGTGTTTTTTTTTCTCTAGGGATAGTGATAATTGTAGCCTCTCCATGTATGCATTCAACTTATTCGCACGTGATCTTGGCCCTACTATTCTTACCTAATATTACCTTTCTGGATTGTTTCTTAAGGATATCCCTGAGCACATGAACAAATAGATATCGTCTTAAGCAAGAAATTCTGAATATTCTGAAAAATGGAAACTACTGTAAATGTCTGGAAGGATAAGGTGATATTGCAACAACCAAGAAATATTAATTCCTGTAATTTAAACTTTGTTTTTTTCCGGACTTCGGTATTCATAACCTATATGCAGATTGATTTTTTTTTTATTTCTCTACAGTTCTGGAGCATCATCTGATAGTGCTGATCAATCCAAACGAACTTGTTTGTCTGAAGGTAAATTAGTTGTCTTTGAAGGATATTTCTTTATTGTTTTGGTAAAGCAAGTACATTTCTTAGACTCCATAAGAATACTATGTGTGTCTGTTGAATGATACTTTGTTACGCTGCAGTTGATGTATGAGTAAATCTGAATATTTTGGACCATGTTATGATGATTAGATAATATTGCTGGTGCATGATAAACAAGCTTTTTAGTTCATCATAACATTTTCTTGGATTCGTGAGGTATGTGTCTCTCCCTGTAATCTTGCTTAAAATTTTACCTTCACCATGTAGAAGGATCAGATCTCAGAAGTTTAGATTCCAAAAAATTGGTGCAGCACCCATAACCATGGTGATTACTTTTTCTCTCGAACGATGCAGACCATGGCGATTAATTGACTTCCAGTTTTGATTGTTCCTATCTGATTCCCATTTTTCTGTCCTGCCAGTGATTAGTTAATTGATATTTTATTGAAACTTAACAATGCTGTTGATATATCTGCTTTAACAGAAGAATTGACCACCGAGCACCTTTCAAGGTTCCAGGTCTGCTAGTTCTCCACTGTGCCAAAATTTGTCAATTCTTGTTAGGCTGAGAAATCATTTTATTTGAGATCCCTTTTTGAGTGTATGAAGGTATAAATATATCCAGGTTTGTTCCTGGTTTCGATAGTAACAGGCTAATCCACCCTGGCCTTTGATATGATCTTTATGTTTCTGCTCATATTCTCCATTTGATCTCAGTAACTAATCCTAAGGTTATATAGTGCCAACTGGTTTCTATTGCTGCTTGTGCTTGTTTGGCGGGGGACGGCGACGGCGGCGGTGCGCTGGTGCAGGTGACGTAAATAGGATTATTCCTAGCCATTCTTTGTTTACCTCCATTTTTATACACATCAAATCAATGAGTATATTTTCTTTTCCATTTGCAAAGCAAAAGAAAACGCATCTGCTCATTCCCCACCCATCCATTTCCTGCAGCTACAGTTCTGATCTGTGTTTTTTTTTCTCTAGGGATAGTGATAATTGTAGCCTCTCCATGTATGCATTCAACTTATTCGCACGTGATCTTGGCCCTACTATTCTTACCTAATATTACCTTTCTGGATTGTTTCTTAAGGATATCCCTGAGCACATGAACAAATAGATATCGTCTTAAGCAAGAAATTCTGAATATTCTGAAAAATGGAAACTACTGTAAATGTCTGGAAGGATAAGGTGATATTGCAACAACCAAGAAATATTAATTCCTGTAATTTAAACTTTGTTTTTTTCCGGACTTCGGTATTCATAACCTATATGCAGATTGATTTTTTTTTTATTTCTCTACAGTTCTGGAGCATCATCTGATAGTGCTGATCAATCCAAACGAACTTGTTTGTCTGAAGGTAAATTAGTTGTCTTTGAAGGATATTTCTTTATTGTTTTGGTAAAGCAAGTACATTTCTTAGACTCCATAAGAATACTATGTGTGTCTGTTGAATGATACTTTGTTACGCTGCAGTTGATGTATGAGTAAATCTGAATATTTTGGACCATGTTATGATGATTAGATAATATTGCTGGTGCATGATAAACAAGCTTTTTAGTTCATCATAAACTTTTCATGGATTCGTGAGGTATTTGTCTCTCCCTGTAATATTGCTTAAAATTTTACCTCCACCATGTAGAAGGACCAGATCTCAGAAGTTTAGATTCCAAAAAATTGGTGCAGCCCCCATAACCACGGTGATTATTTTTTCTCTCTCGAACGATGCAGACTGTGGTGATTAATTGACTTCCAGTTTTGATTGTTCCTATCTGATTCCCATTTTTCTACCCTGCCAGTGGTTACTTAATTGATATTTTATTGATGAAATACATATATCTACTATAGAGTTTAGTATATAGGTATTTATTGTTTTTATTTGACATAAGTGCATAGAAGAATTATTACGGACAAATGGTTGTAGATGTTATTCTTACTTGATTGGAAGCAAATTTTCTAAAATGAAACTACTTTGTGGATGACTGCTAAAATGTTTAGTTTATCTTGTCCAGGAAAACAGATTGTGTGAGCAGTTATCCAGTCTATGGTTGCATGGTATCTTCTGCCTCTATATGTAGAAGACACTGAAATCTGTTTTGGAATATCAAAATTGGGAATAACATTATTGAGATTCAATACACATGTGCTACTGTTGAATGTGATGGAGTAACAGTCACGGCGTGACTCAATGGACACTGTCGGCTAAGTCAAGTGGCTTCTATCATTTGCTTACCTTATCTTTGGGGAAGAATACACATAGGTAATTTATTGAGATTACTGAAGTTCACACGCTTTCATACTTTAAGCTGCATCCAATATTGTTTGTGTTTTTTTACTGAATTATTCCTTGTTGCTTTTAGTAATTAGATTAGCCGACCTTCTTTCTAATATTGTTTGTGTTAATATACCAATGGCAACTAGATGGTTCCAATTAAAAAAATAACTCACACCTCATTATGCTGATAATGCCATCATGAGTTAAAACAAATAAACTCAAATGGGTTAGCAAAAACTCTTTATTTATCAGCAAGAAATGAGAACAATATGAATTGGAAAATCGTGGTACTTTTATGGTAATTCAGGATTGGTTTGTTTCTTAGTCTTTTATGCTTGCCATCTCACTGCAGGTTTAGTTTGTTTCTTAGTCTCCTATGCATTTTTTTTCAAGTTTCAGTTAATCATATTAACTGTCATAGATTTTTATTGATTAAAAACTGGTTACATATGATCCATTTCCTATTAGTATTCCTTCTTTTTACATCGGATCCATGTCAATAGTTTCAAATTTTAATTGTCATCTACATCTGGACCACTACCTTCCTTTTTACTTGGTTGGATATAACTGACATTTGTTGGATATGAGGTATCTCTTGGCCATCACTTTTATCTGGACCTTTCTTTATTAATGTTAATATAGCATTAATTTGTTTTGCTATTACTTTGCATTTTCTTCTTTTAGCAACATGATGTCTAATAGTAGTAATGTGAATTGTCCATTTGTGCTTCAGAATTCAGATAAGGAAATTTCACAAGGCAAGACTACTAAGACAGCGCTGGACGGTACTCGGACCGGACAAACCATTGCCCAGGTTAGTTTCTTCCATCCATCTTATGAGGTTCCTCCCTGTGGCTGTTGGAGCTTCTTATTTTATAGGATTGAATGACATGTCACTCAGCTGATCTGAAATTATAGAGATTTGCAAACAGCAAATCAATCAGCTGGTTTCCTAAAAAGTCAGCTGGTCCCAAAATTGTAGAGAAAGGTAGGCTTCACTTGCTCTAACCAAATTGAATGTGCTGGATAAACTGGACATTAGTACCTTACTATGTAACAATAATGAATGTCAATACCTCAACTTCATGACAGATTTATGAATTTTGAGTTGTGAGGTCTTAGTTTTTAGATGCACTGTATTTTTTTCCAAGCATATTTATTGATTGTCACAGCCTCAGTCTACAATGATGCAGATCGTGGAAAGATCATAATTTCATTTTCTCTACGAGGACGTTAACTCTGAATGCATATGTAGCATCTTTAAGCTACATTTTTAGGGCTATCCTTGTTTTTCTTAAGTTTTTCTATAAGTATCTCAGTAATACAAGATAAACAATGTTGGTTATTTTGATCTATTGAATTAGTTTATGAACAATATCGGGTCCAGGTATTTCAACCTCTTACCTCTAGAAAGCACATGAAACATTTCAGCTGGAACCCTGGGATAAACATACTCCATGTTTTACGGAAAGAAAAGCTGCATACTCTTGTCTAACGTGATTAGGACAATGTGTATTGAGCTTTGAAGGCTTTTCGATAGGGTACTCCGGATTGTTGCTGCATTTGTTGTTGACAGAAACTAATCCATTCACACCTTTGTGGATCATGGTTCCTGAGACCTCGCTTGAGTTAGCACAAAGAGATCGATGTGGTTTACAAGATGCATGGGATTTGTATATACAAAGATTTAACAAGGAAGTATGCACTGAATGTTTCTGCAATCAATCCATCTTTACTGTATATGACTGCGTATTATAATGGAATTTGAGTAAACAACTTCGTCTAAGTTTTGTCACTAATGCTCTCAAAATACCATACTTTTTATTCATCTCTTGTGTTTTTTTTCTACCTTTGTGGGTGAAGATGATATTCTTACTTCGGCTACTTTATTGGTTTGCATCTTGTGCTATAATATAACCTTGGATGCATCTTGACAGAAAAACCATGAAGTGTGTTGTAAACTACCAAAATGTCTTAAATAATTTTGTAAAGACCAATATCGCTGAGAAATATTAAATGTATTTGGTCATGGTTTAGGGTTTAGGGTTTAGGGCTCTATAACAACATATAATGTTGCCCAATTGGATATATATTATTTTGGAAGCCATGAATATACATTTATAAAATTAGTCATGGTTGTTCCTATGATATGTGGGCTCCATCTCTAATTGTTTATGGAGAATTTCTTTCGTAGCTTTCCTGGGAGAGCAACAAGATTCAATTAGTTTGGATATAGCTTCTAGAAAGAAAAGATATCTTGAGAGGTTACGGAGAATCACTTGTTAATTTGTCTTGTTGGCGGAGCTAAATCATTATTCGCGCACATATTGGAAACTAATCTAGGTCTGATAATTGCCTTTTGAGGGACCATATCCTAAGCATTCTAGCTAAGGTATTGTTGTTATGGAGTTTTTTACCATATTTTTTTGTCTATTGAATCTTAATTTATTGATTAATAATTTTTTAAGACATTTGATCTCTTTTAAACACGTGCGTCGCACGTGCCACACTACTAGTAATAAAAAATACTCCGTATATGCATATAGGAAAAAGACCAATTTTGACCATCCAACTCTTGTCTCAGTTTGGTTTTGACCATCGAATTCCAAAACCGGGTATCTTTGGCCATCCAACTACCAAAACCGTTCAAATTTGGCTAAGGGGCGGTTTTGATGGGTGGTTTTAATTTTTATTTACAATTTAGTCCTTAGATCTTACTTTTTGCTCATACCTCCGATTTAGATGATTCTTGCATTCATAACAGTGAGCTTTATCTTTTAAAATAGTTTCTATACTATTTTATCACTATTTAATATATTATTATTATATTGTTGTGTAAAAACACCAATATAAGAAAAGTAAAGCAAACGGTTAGAAAATAATATGTTCATGACTTTAAAAGATAAAGCTCATCGTAACGAACGTATGACCATAAAATCACTTAAATCAGATATATGAGAAAAAACAGTAATCATTTTAAGATCAAGGACTATTTAAGTGTAAAAAATAGTCCTTGAAAAAAAAGGGAGGGTGGCGGCGTCAAAAAAAGGGAGGACGGCGGCGTCTTCACGTGGGAGGAGAAAAACCGACGAGGAAAAAAAGGATTGAAGGAAAACACTAGGTGGCGGTGTCAAAAAAAGGGAGGGCAGCGTCGTTTTCACATCGGAGGAGAGAAAACGGTAGAGGAAAAAAAGATCGAAGGAAACTACGGGCGGCGGCGACGTAGGTTGGTGTAGGAGGAAAAAAATGACGTGAACCCAATTTTTAATTTAAAATCCTATGTTTTACCTAGTCTCTTTGGATTACCCTATAGGATTAGATGGTTTTCTACTTTTACAAAGGGGGCTTAATATCTAAATTTACCTAACAGGATACAAGAGCTCTTGGAGATGCTCTTACATGCAAATAAATGAGAAAATTTCTAAATTATAAGAACAAGTCTAAACATCACCCTAAAGTATTGCATTTTTTCTTAGGGTATGTTGTATACATGTATTTGATGTAGGGTACCACACTCTTTCCTCTTTCCTTATCCATTAGATCTATTATAAAAAATATTTTTATAGTTTATTTACTTGATGTAATAGACGTTAATACTCTTTTCTTACCTATAAAATTGATTAAACTGAACTTAGTTTTACTAAGAATGAACTCGGAAAAAGCGCGCGATCCGAGTCCATCCCTAGTAAAACTAAGGGATTCGAGTCCATCCTAAGTAAAACTAAGTTGGGACACTTGAAATGAGCCATAGAATTTGTTAGCAAAATTTTGCTTTGGGGCATCGAAATATATTCGAATTGGCCTGAACACACTGCAATCCACTAAATAGCCTAGGTACCATTACAAAAATATGTTCATTTGCTATAGAACACCGTGGCAATAAAATAAGATTCCCTGCAATTTATGGGGAGAGACAGCATTGGAAAAGTCTATTTTGCCCTCAATTGAAGTGGGTCCGCACATCAGGCTCTCATGTGTCGGTTACTCTAGATACCACCAAATCCCAATTCATCCTGATGACTAGAGTAAAACCATGTGCACATGCCCCTATGAGACATATGTCTGTCGGCAAATGTTTTTTGGGTTATGTAACGCACCTGCCTCCTTCCAATGTTGCATGATGTCCATCTTCTCTGATATGATTGAAGAGATTATGGAAGTGTTCATGGACGATTTCTTAATTTATGGGAAGACCTTCAAAAGTGCCTGAAAAATCTAGACAAGGTCCTCCAGAGGTGTCAAGAAAAACACCTCGTTCTAAACAGAGAAAAGTGCCATTTCATGGTGCGAGAGGAGATTGTTCTAGGACATAGGGTGTTAGAACGTGGAATCGAGGTAGACAACAAATATAGAAGTGATTGAGCAGCTTCCGCCTCCTACAAATGTAAAGGGGATTCGTAGTTTCCTTGGCCACGTCGGATTTTATAGGCGTTTCATAAAAAACTTCTCCCAAATATCTAGGTCGTTAACCAATCTCTTAGCCAAGGATGAAGAGTGTTATGCAGCCTTTCACACTCTCATGAAAGAACTCATTTCCGCTCCCATCATCCAGCCTCCCGACTGGAACATCCCATTTGAAATCATGTGTGATGTGAGCGATTATGCCATAGGGGTTGTTTTGGGCCAAACCAAGGACAAGATGTATTATGCTATCTCGTACACTAGCAAAACGCTCACTGGCCCCCAACTCAAGTACGTAACCACAGAAAAGGAGCTCTTAGCAGTTGTGTTTGCTATAGACAAATTCCGGTCCTACCTAGTTGGTGCAAAGGTCATAGTATATTCAGATCACATTGCTTTGAAATAACTTTTGACAAAAATGATAGGAAACCAAGACCTATCTGCTGGGTCCTTCTACTCCAAGAGTTCGATATTGAGATAAGATAAAAGTAAGGAGTATATAACTCAGTAGTAGACCATCTGTCTCGGATGTAAGTCCCGTCCGATCTTCCAATTGGCTTACATATGGGACGATACGCTCCTTTAGGTCACCACCTCCGATCCGTGGTACATGTTGACGCTCCTTACGGTCTACTATCATGATTGATAATCCGGTAATGGTGCAAGGGGTGATTATTGGTATTCTTACGGCACAGATATAAATCTGCAAGCTCATGGATACCGATGTAAAATTTCACCTAGGAGTATTCCAAGGTATCATATTTATTTCCTCATGGACAAAGAGTATTGACTATTGGCAAAGATGTAACTACTAAATAAATTATCGGCTAACAAGGCAAGGGTAAAGGATATGATAGGAGTGATATGCATTTGACACATACAAGGAGAAATCCAGGATAAATGATATAGACAGAAGAGCGGTCTAGCTAGTGGGAGGACAATGAGACAGGAAAGGATTCCTATATACTTCCAATGATCTTGGGATATCTCCTGCAGAGATTATGGCTAGCATGAAGAATGACATCTATGGTTCTTTCCTATTTGTATTATCTCAGCGTCGGGACACGGAACCAGCAACACGATGAAAGGGATGAGAAGGGGTGCTGCCAATACCCGCTCTAAGGATCCGTCACTGCTTCGTCATCTTGATGTGGACTTTATGCATGTGGCCTCCCGGTTGTGCTTCGCTTCATGCAACATGCCTTGCTAAGGGGGTTAGTCCGGCAAAACGGAGTTGTTCGGCCGAATTTGTCAATTCTGACCCCTGTATTACGTATTTATCGATGTTGTACCTCCACAATGGATAATCACCAAAACTCATGGAACTTTATTAGAATTAAACATAGATGTATGGAATGCCACATATAACCTCTTTTATTCCCTAGTATTGGTGGTCGAAAACGGGATGTAATGACCGTTAACAGTGGGGCCCATGAGTAGGGGGTAAAGTTGTCTTTTCACATGAGACTTAACAGCATACGGATGGAAGTACGAACGGAATGGCATTGACAGGGTAAATCAACACACTTTTGGCACTAAAGGAACTTCATAAAAATTTGTGGCATTGAGAGAATCCATGAAATTTTTTGTGGCACTAAGGGAATACATCATATGGGTACAAGTATGGCAAGGCACAGTGTCATTCCGGGGACCGTTGGGCCTTGTATCCAAGAGAAGTGGGCTCTGCGCACAAACCAGGAATTGATGGGAACCATTGATAATGTGTGGTCACGCATGTCGTGTGTTTAGGTCCACCTTGGAAGGTTAAGAAATTTGATTCAAATCGTCTGTTTCTCGCAGCCACCGAGACTTCTTGACCTCCATGCTGTACTAAGTAAGGAAAGGAATAAGAGATATTTTTACATATTGAGACTTGCTTAATTTACTGGTTATATATTGTTTGCTTAGAATAGATGCTCAGTTTGAATGGTGAAACAACTAGAATATGGATGCTAAAACTTGAAATAAAGGACCCACTTTTTAAGCTTTGGCAAAACAAACCCACCAACTAAAAAGCATTACATGTCTACGGGTCGGCGAATTAGAACTCACCCGTCGGGTAAGCTTAGCTTGAGGTTTTAGTTCAGGTAATGAGCTTGAGAATATGGTTTCTAGTTTGACTTGGCCTGGCCGTCTTCCTCCGGGATGGACGATTGAGGGACATGTCCTCAGCGGGCAAAGGACCATGGTGAGTAATGTCATGGAAGGTTTCACCAAGATGTCATGTATATCTTCGTTAGAGTTATCTTTTTTTCCGCTGCTCAGACTTGAACTCTGAACTACTTTACTTTATGAACTCACTTTGAAATAATTAATGTGGACCTACATGATGTAATAATTTGGATTGGTGTAATCTCTGGGCTCATCTTTGTGTGAGTATTCGCATGCTTTGTTTCGATCTTGTAATATGTTATTGTATCGGGTGAAATCCAACAAACAACCATCTTAATTCAATTTAAGTGCTGGGAGCATTTAAGACAGTATTAATACATTTTTATTGAGTTAATATGAAGGGTTCTGGCATAATGTTAACCCTAAAAATCTGTCGACCGATGACTAGTCATTCGCATTAGTATTCTGCATTTGTACTCCAAGAAAAATCATTTGTAACTTCGATTTTGTTCTTTTAACAGGTCTTGCTAAAATAAAGTGGTTTTAAGTATTTGTGCTTAGTCTAAAATGTGGACGAGAAACTCCAGCTTCTAACTTTAGGGTTCACGTAGGTGTTGACACGAAAACGCGCCGACACACTTGAGATTGCACGAACGCGCAGCACGGCCGTCACCATGGCCAACATCCGAACTCTCCGGGCAAGGAACCGGTCAGACGTACTGCTTTCAGGCAAGAGCTCGTGAAGACCTAGAAACTCGAGCTCGGGAGGGACCCCGTCGGAGCTCAAGCAATCTAGGGTTGCTCTAGGGTCCGCAGGCCACCTAGAACGCCTTAGTACGTTGCGGAGACGAGCAAAGGACAGCAAATTGGGGTAGGAAAAGGTTTAGGGTTTGGAGACAAAATGTAAGGGATAAATAATGATTGATTCGATTGGAATAACTCTCAATCGGCCTTAGCCTTCATATATATAGGCCGGCGAAGTCGTACCCCTTCAAATTCGGTTACAATACGGGATAAAACTCGGAATCCTAAACCTACTCGAATTACAACTCTAAACCGGTCTGACCGGTTCGGCAAACCGGCCAGACTGGTTTCCCTCGGCTGCTACCAATTTTGACTATCAACACATGCCCCCCTGTCTTTTTAGTGAGCCTGCAAACTAAAAAGCATGAATATAGACAATTACAACTCAGTAGCCAAAATTTATACTAAGGGCAATATCAAAAATCTATCGGCCGTTTAATCTTCATGCATCTTGCCATACGCTTGGGTAATATTTCTTCAAATATCTTCCATTGATAGCTTTAGGTAAAAGATCCCCTAGCAATGTCTCCAGCATACAAGAATTACCAAAGATGACTTTGACAACTCTATATGGTCCTTCCCAACTTGGTGACCATTTACCGAACTTGTTGCTCTTTGTTCCAATAGGCAAAATTGTCTTCCAAACAAGTTCTCCGATCTGAAAATATTTCCCTCGCGCCTTCTTGTTGTAAGCTTTAGCAACCCGAAGCTTATCTTTTTCAATCTCCTTTAAAGCTTTCAATCTCTTGTCAGTGACCTCATCAATATTATCCATCATTAAGTTATGATAATCAACAGCATCAAGGTCATTTTGTCCAGCTAATCTATAAGCGTCCAGATTCACCTCAACAGGTAAAACGGCCTCTTGACCATACACAAGCTCGAAAGGAGTAACTTTAGTAACACCATGTCTAGATATACGATGAGCCCATAATGCTTCGGATAATACTTCATGCCATCTCTTAGGATTTTCTTCTAACTTTTTCTTGATCAATCTAATCAAAACCTTATTACTTGACTCGGCTTGACCATTAGCCTGAGCATAGTATGGAGATTAATTGAGCAACTTTATTCTATATGATTCGGCAAATTCACGTACTTCTTTAGACATAAACGAAGTACCTTGATCCATAGTTAAAGTTTGAGGAATACTGAATCTATGAATAATATTTTATGTAATAAACTCAATTACCTCTCTATGTGTCATATTCTTCAAAGGAACTGCTTCGGTCCATTTCTTCAAAGGAATCTCTTCGGTCCACTTAGTAAAATAATCCGTAGCAACCAACACGAAACGATGTCCCTTTGATGATGGAGGATTAATTTGTCCAATAAAATCCAACCCCCAACCTTGGAAAGGTCATGGCTTGATAATAGGATGCACCAATGCAGCAGGTACTAATTGCAAATCTCCAAATTTCTGACATTCTTCACACCCTTTATAATGCTTGAAGCAGTCCGCCCTCATAGTAGGCCAATAAAAACCGGCTCGTCTAAGCAACCACTTCATCTTGGGAGCCGATTGATGCGTTCCACAAATACCTTCATGAACCTCTCCCATGGCAACTTTAGCCCGATCCGAGTCCAAACACTTCAAAAGTAAATCTTCGGCGGTTCGACGATAAAGCTCATCGTCAAGCAACATATATTTAAATGATAATCGCCGAATATTTCTTGTTGCACCACGACCAGGATCTTTTAAATAAGTAATAATAGGCACTCTCCAGTCCTGATCCTCAACCTTGGAATTATTAGCATCATCCAAGGCATTTTTGCCGCTGTCAGCAGACGAAGCGGTCAGACCGGTTTGTGAAACCGGTTGGACCTGTTCGTCCAGAACCTGAATCTCGGCTTTTGATTGCATCAGTTTTTGAAGATAGAAATATTTTTTTGCAACAACATAACCAGATGCTTTCTGAGCCAGAGTATTAGCCTTGCCATTTTCTTCTCTTGGAATATGTTTGATTGTAAATTCATCAAAAGAAGCTATGATATCAAGGCATCTATCAAGATATGCATTCAACAAACCATTATAACATTTGCATGCCTTGGACACTTGTTGTACTACCAGGAGCGAATCACCAAAAGCTTCAACATGCTTTATTCCCATGTCTTGCAAAAATTCCAATCCAAATAGGAGGGCTTCATATTCAACTTGATTATTTGTGCACTTTTCTTCTAACCGGTTTGAAAACTCAAAAACGGCACCACTTGGAGAAACCAAAACAACACCAATTCCTTGTCCATCGTTACAAACCGATCCATCAAAATATAATTTCCATGGTATGCAAGCAACATAGCCGACGTCGAATTTACAAGTATCATCAATCCGATGTTCAACAATAAAATCAGCTACAATTTGGCCTTTCATAGATTTTAAAGGTTCACAAGCCAAATCATACTCAACTAAAGCATAAGCCCACTTACCGATTCTACCACTTAAAATCGGTTTTTGTAACATATGTTTGATTACATCGGTTTGACATAACACGATGCAAGTGATAGATAATAAATAATGCCTCAACTGCGTACAAGCATTATATAATGATAAACATAACTTTTCAATGAAAGTATACCTCGTTTCCGCATCAATGAGCCGTCGGCTTATATAAGCAATAACATACTCCCTAGCATCGATTTCTTGGGTCAAAACAGCTCCAATAACTCTATCTTCAGCTGCCACATAATGTCTGAATGGAATCCCTCTCTTAGGCGCCCTAAGCACCGGCAGTGAAGACAAGTATTCTTTGATTTTCTCAAAAGCTTCTTGCTGTTTTGCCCCCAAGTAAAATCGGCTTCATCTTTTAACCAAAGAATAGGAGTAAAAGCATCAACTTTCCCAGACAAGTTAATTATAAATCTTCTCAAGAAATTCACCTTGCCCAGAAACTTCTGCAAATCCTTCTTGCAATTAGGAGCTTCGACTTTCTTCATTGCCTCAATTCTCTTGGGATCAACTTCTATGCCATTCTCATGAATAACAAACCCAAGAAACTTTCCAGTCGAAACACCAAAAGCACATTTGAGTGGATTCATCTTCAAACCATACCGCCGCATCCTTTCAAGAGCAAGTTTTAAATTGACTAAATGATGATTCAAACCATCCGATTTAACTACAATATCATCAATGTACACTTCCACAATAACACCAAGTAAATCATGAAAGATCAAATTCATAGCTCTTTGATAGGTTGCGCCAGCATTTTTCAATCCAAAAGTCATAACTACCCACTCAAACAAACCAATAAATCCCGGACATTGAAAGGCCGTTTTATGCATATCCTCTTCAGCCATGAATATTTGATTATATCCGGCATTACCATCAAGGAAACTAACAACACGATGCCCAGAAGCTTCATTGATTAAGACATCGGCTATAGGCATAGGATATGAATCTTTTGGAGTGGCTTTATTAAGATCTCTAAAATCAATGCACACTCTAAGTTTTCCCGAATCTTTCTTTTCAACGGGGACAATATTAGAAATCCACTCCGCATAACGACAAGTCCGAATAAAACCAACATCTAGCAAACGATTAACTTCTTCTTTTATTCGGTCATAAATAGCAGGATTAAAACGTCTAGCCGATTGCTTAAAAGGTCCAAAACCAGCTTTTATTGGTAAACGATGCTCAACTAAATCACGACTCAATCCGGGCATCTCGCGATATTCCCAAGCAAAACAATCGACATACTCTTTCAACAAATTTATTAACTCGGCTTTATACTCAGCCGGTAAATTTTTGTTTACAAAAGTTGGCCTAGAAATAGTACCATCACCAATATCTATTTTTTCTAAAGGCTCGGCTAATGTAAAACCTTGACCCAGCTTATCCATATCACCCATATCTTCAATTGCTTCGAACATACCTTCTGATTTTTCTCGAAAATGATCAATACGTTCTTGAAGCCACTGTCCAGACGTAAACCGGTCTGACCGGTTCCCAGAAGCGGTCTAACCGGTTTGGCTCGGCTGACTATGTTCAGGCCTAAACCGGTCTGACCAGTTTCTAGAAGCGGTCTAACCGGTTTATTTCTGTTGATTCATCTGCTCCATCAATTACAGCAAGTAATTCAACCGATTCTCCATCGGCTTTAATATAGCAGGAACAAAACCATCGTTGGTACAACTAATCAGTTCATAGTCGGTCAAATCCAAGCCCGACAAACACTTAATATTATCATTTGCACTAATAGAATCAGAATCGGCCATTGCAACGAAGGAAGAAGTATCACCATGTACAACTTCAACTTCATCGCCGATCCACAGAATGAGATATTGATGCAAGGTAGAAGGTACGCATTGATTTGCATGAATCCAATCACGTCCAAGAATTAAACTGAAGTTACCTTGCACCTCTGAGACGAAGAAGGCTGTAGCAACGGTCTTGCTCCCAATGGTTAGCTCCATAGAAGCCACACCTTTAACTCCACTGACCGTCATGTTTGTCTTGATCAATTCTTTGTCTTTTCCACCAATCTTTTTTAGAGAGAATAGGGCATAAGATTCACAATAGCACCACCATCAACCAACATTCGTGAGATTAGCTTCCCATTGATTGACCTCTCATGTATAAAGCCTTCAAGTGGTTCTCTGATTCTTGTGGCTTCTGAAATACAGCATCACGAGGCCCAAGCTGAAGATGAGATATTTCGTCCTCCGGCACCACAAAGTAATCCGATGACAAATAAACAACATTAACATTCATGTTGTCATGCTCTGGAGAAGCTTCAAAATCAACCATCTCCTCATCTTCAATTACTGGTGGAATTTCTGGAGTAGCACCTCCGTTCATCACGGGAACAGATTCATCCACTGTCTCTGACTCCAAACCGGTCTAACCGGTTCCAGAAACCAGTCCAACCGCTTCTGTGATAGATTGACTCAAACCGGTCTGACCGGATTCTGAAACCAGTCTGACCGGTTGTGCTGCTGATTGCACAACTGACTTGATCTGCCATGTTTTCTTCTGAGGAATCATTGGTCTATATCTGTTGAATTGTTCATCCCTCAGCTCCTCTGCTTCCTGTTCCCTTTTTTCTTTATTTCGCAAGCGCTGTAACTTTCTTTTCTGTGTATGAGTCAAACCAGAAGGAAACCACCTTGGTTGAAATACTTTCTTCACAGCCTTGCTACTACCAGCTTCATGATCATTTGCCATGACAGGTTTTTTAACAGCTGAATCTCCAATAACTATCGGCTTTTTGCTTAAATCTTCCATAGCTACTGGAACTTCACCAATTGTAACAAACCCGTCACTTTTGGCTTGCTTTGAGTCCACTATAAGCTACACTTCCTCCTTCTTCTCCTTGACACGATATTCTTGCTTAGGAGGAACATGTTGCTTCTGTTCAGACCGAAACCGGTCTGACCGCTTTGTCAGCTGGTGCTGGACCTGATTGATATGAGCCCAATCGGTCATGCACTGGAATTCTAGGACCATTGCCCATATAGTCTTGACGTGGTTGTGGCATGGGGAAACATTGCATCCACATTCCTTTTTCCCATGTTGGATATAGAGAATTTGACGCCGGCGGTGCCCACGGCATAGTAGCATACATCTTCTGTGGTGGATAAATAGTAACAACATCACCACGGCACCTATTGCTCTCTGAATAACCATCTCCACTCATTGGTGATCTTGGTCTCTTATTTACCGGCCGATCAACTTGAGCGGCCTTTGTGTACTTGTTCAGGAGCTGATTGAAGGTAGGTCCCTGCTTTAGAACTGTACCTTTAACTTTAGGCTCATTCATTTTCCATGTACCCACTTCCGGGCGCCTAGGCTTGAAAGTTCTAGGTCGGTCATGGGGCAAACCGGTCTGACAGGTTGGGGAAACTGGTCTGACCGGTTTCGCCTGATTAGCGGACCGATTCTCTGTTGATGAACTTTCTTCCCTCCCGGGCCTTGATGTGTTAATAGTAATCTTCAGAGACTCTTTACCATCCAGAGTCTTTCCAAGCATCACTTTTCTGACCGGAATTTGATCATCAATTTTTTCCGGCCTTGGCTCTCCAACTATGACATTCTTCCCCTTAGCTCCTTCGACTTGATCCGGCCGAATCAACACTTTAGTATTCAGATCAAGGGTATGAACAGGGAAGGGAGCCTTGTCAACTTGCATCTCAGCTAGTACCAATCGATCTTCATTAATAGCCGATTGTACCTGTCGTCGGAAAGCATTACAATCATTAGTAGCATGCGAAAAAGAATTATGCCACTTACAATATGCATGATTTTTCAATTGATCGGCTGGTGGGATTGCATGAGAAAGTTTAATGAAACTATTCTTAAGCAATTCATCGAAAACACGATCACATTTGGCAACATCAAAAGTAAATTTAATTTCTTCTCGCCGATTTTTCTAAACCGGCTTCAACGAAAGACAAGAACAAGGCTTAGCTTTTGATGGCCAAACAAATTCAGCAGCATAAACTTTATTATCCTTATCATCCGAACAATCAGAATCATTATCAACCATATGAACATTGGAACGATGAGGCTTAGTATTTTCTTTAACATATTTTAGCTTTAATTCTAGACTCATGACCTTCATTTGCAAGTGATTAATAGAGAGAAAATCAAAACCTTCTAATTTCTCTTTCAAATAAGATCGCAAGCCCGCAACAGCTAAATCTGCTAAATCTTGTTTTTCAGAAATTGACAAATTAAAACATCTATTTTTTATATCCTTAAATCTTCTGAAATAATCTATAACCGATTCCTCTCGGCTTTGTTTATTATATGTTAAATCAGTCAATTTAGTTTCATTTTCTCCGCTAAAGAAATGATCATGAAATTTACGCTCCAATTGAGACCAACTTTGAATAGAATTAGGAGCAAGCGGAGAAAACCAAGAGAAAGCAGTTCCAGTCAATGTTAATGAAAATAAGCGAACACGCAATGGCTCATAAAAAGATGCTTCTCCTAACTGTAAAACATATTGACTAACATGCTCCCAAGTAGTACGATTATCTTCACCATTGAATTTAACAAACTCAAGAACGCGCCAACCATTAGCATATGTAACTAGATCAAATTCAGGAGGATATGGTTTTTGATATAAATGTGAACTACTCATATCAATCCCAAGCTTTGTTCTAATTGTATTAGCCAGATCTTCTTTGAACTTAGAAAAATCGGCCTGATAACTACTACTGGTTGCATTTTACGTATAACGAGGCGTATTATGCACCATGTTTTGAGAAACATTCGAAATCGGTCCACAAGAAACACCGGATCCCGAAGGTGCACTTCCTACAACCGTAGTACGAGGGGGTGTAAAAACAGTACCAGAAGCAACTGTATTAGATAAAACCATTGCGTTTGTTGCACCTACACCCATGGAACCAGTCTGTCCAACTGAATTGGGCAAACCGGTCTGACCGGTTGGGAAAACCGGTTTGACCGATTCTTGGACCGAACCAGGATGAGGTGGCTGCCCCAGATAGAAATTCGCCGGCATGCCCAAATTAGGATCTATAACGTTTTCTGGTATGCCTGACGCGCTAGGATCTGTTTTAGGTAAAGAATTGGGATATTCTAAAGTATTGTTACCCCTTTTAAATGCTTCAATATTACTAGCCATATTAACAATTAACTCACTAGTAACAGTTTGTGCAGCATGCAACTTTTCATCCATCATGCGAGTTATTTGTTGCATTAAATCAATGAGGATTCACCGGTTACCTTAGGAAGTTCCTCAACTTGATCGTTAGCCAACTTAAAAGCTGGCATGACGAACTCTTCAACTCTCTTGACAAAGCCTCCACGATCCCTCTTAAAACCCTTCAAGAATTGCGCCTTGAAGTGTTCTTTAGCAATCAGGTACCGCTTCCGCTCCTCGTCCGTGAGCTCTTCCATCGTCGCGGTGATGATGTTATTCTTGTCAGTTCACATGTGGAGCCCGACATCTTCGAGGTAGATTAGATCGGTTTTGAAACCAGATTAATCTTCCCCAGCGGAGTCGCCAAAAAGTATGTTGACACGAAAACGCGCCGACACACTTGAGATTGCACGAACGCGCAGCACGGCCGTCACCACGGCCAACACCCGAACTCCCTGGGCAAACCGGTCTGACAGGTTCCTGAAACCGGTCTGACCGCTTTCAGGCAGGAGCTCGTGAAGACCTAGATACTCGGGCTCAGGAGGGACCCCGTCGGAGCTCAAGCAATCTAGTGTTACTCTAGGGTCGGCAGGCCACCTAGAATGCCTTAGTACGTCGCAGAGACGAGCAAAGGACAGCAAATTGGGGTTGGAAAAGGTTTCGGGTTTGGAGACAAAAAGTAAGGAATAAATAATGATTGATTCGATAGGAATAACTCTCAATCGGCCTTAGCCTTCGTATATATAGGCCGGGAAAGTCGTACCCCTTCAAATTCGGTTACAATACGGGATAAAACTCGGAATCCTAAATCTACTCGAATTACAACTCTAAACCGGTCTGACCAGTTCGGCAAACCGGTCAGACCGGTTTCCCTCGGCTGCTGCCAATTCTGACTATCAACAGTAGGCATTTAGCTCCACGTGTTCTGTTCTCCAAATTTCCAATGGCTAGCTGCATCCAGCAAAGACAAAAGAATTCCGCTGAATATTTACGCCGATTAATGATGATTGCATCCGCTCAACAACAATCGATGCAAGGATGTCAAGTTGTCCACCGTTTTGGGGTTATTTATCCTTGGCATGCATGTGGCTGATTTTTCGTACCATTAATCTGCAATAACTCGGTAGGTAATCGACCTACCGTAATCCGTACCAATGTATGGGCAGCATTCAGTATTCCAGCAGGCAGCACTCAACATGCGGACACCTACGTTATCAGCAAGGTTAATAGGTGCTGTGTTTCTTTTTTTTAAAAAAAAAGTCGACTGTTGTGGATGGGTATGCCTGTATTCATTTTGATACGTACGGAGGCAGAACAGGCCAATTCAAGATTTTTTTTTACGTCGAGAATCGCACGTATCCACGCACCCCTATAAATACATCTGCGTAAACATTACCTTTATAAGCACTTCCAAGAGAGTGAACCGATATATCTGATTTTGAGAATAACGAAGCCACTGCAGGCACATTACTGTCAATAAGAACGTCTTCTGCCACTATAAAAATAACGCTAGTTAATTTTTTTAATAAATTCAGAAAAATACAATACCTAAATTCCGTAATAAAGAGGCTCACCAACTGATCTACGAGCAATTCGTCAATTTACGAATCTTCATGTGCTGGCATAGTGCAGTACAAGTTACAGTATGTAACTTAACCACCGGTTTTACCACACGACATGCAATTCCGAACCCTTAAGTCTACCGGTACGGCGGTCGTTTAGAAAATCGAGTCCAATTGAAGGTAGTTTGATTCGGCCATTCCGTATACAAGCAACGAGCTAAAGAAAATGCTACGTTGTCCAGCAAATCGTGGCCGAATATTTACGACCGACAAATTGGTTCACTGGTTGGACACGAGAAACCGGAATTATTAGCAGCGTTGATGGTTTGGTCAATAATTTAAAAAATTGGTCATGCAATAGGCCTCGCCAATGTGAACCGGTTAAAGAAGAAAAAAAAGTCTAGTTTACTACTCTAATCTACAGACTTTGTCCACTTAACCACTCAACAAAAATTCGGCTCATTTTGCTTCTTTGAATTATTTTAGTTGGTTCAATATATCTCCCAATGAGATTGTTTTATATTTCTTCCTGCTCAAGTTGAATATTAAGTTCAAATTTAGCGAAATAACTTATCAATGATACCCTATATTAGGAAATATATTTAGATTTTTTTCATGATCTCTTTGCTCATATCACTACTATAGAAATCGTTGTCACAAACTTTTTTAAAAGCACGTCAACTAAAAAACAGCTCATCGGATGTATTATGGATGAGGTTGTAAATCCCAAGGAGAATTCCACCCCATCGAGGAAATCAGCTTAAGTCGTTCCTCTAGTGGGATATCTTAAATTGTAATATACAGTTGAAATATATAACTATATATGTCTTTTATTTTAATTATACGAGTTTAGCTAATATGAATATATAGTACTACATGTACGATGACTGAATACATATTTGAATACGTCGCATAATACATATATATAAACGTACATGCATGGAGGCTGAAAAAAGTAAAAAAAAAATCCAAGCCCCTGCTACCTTTAGCACCTGTTATCTCAACCGGTGCTAAAGGGTAGCTAAAGGGCCTCCTAACCGATGCAGATGTTGTGGGTCTTTCCTGCGGTGATAGTTTCTTATGTTTTTTTTATCTTGTTCCATCTCCATGAATAGTTTGGTGTGGATTATTCTGCGTTTAATAGTGATTCCAGATCATATAACCCCTACGAAAAAGTTCCGTAACGAGTGACGATTGCATCTTGGATTATATTCTTGCAAGCAAAAATACAGCCAAGGCATTTGTACACTCAACAGTTGCGTGAGGTTGGCCCTTCGGGTATTTGTTTAGACGTGTAAGCATCATCAAATGGGAATACAGGAGAAATTGAGTGTGGTGTATATGTTTGAGCACGTGGTTACGTTGTTCTTGTACTTAGAAAAAAAAAAGGGAGGAGTAGGTGCTGAATCACCTCCAAGACTAGCAAACGTTGTGATAGATGGTAAAACCACAAATGACCGTGCTGGTTGTCAGTGAACAATTTGCATGGAGAAAAAAGGGCGAGAGTGGCAGAGACCATCTACGTACATACTGTACGGCCAAACTGTCCACGTATACTTTAGAAAAAGCGCACCTGCGGACGAAATAAATGTATGGTCCAGAAAGTGTTTGTTTTGGCCCACGGGCCAAGGTCAAAGTGGGGCGGCCCCCATCTCGTTTGCTGCTGCTCTCCTGACGACCTTCTTCTATGGTCCAACAGCACACACTCCCCCCGGGGACCACACGCCCCCAGGCGGCCAGGGCCCCAGACAACACAACAGGCATTTTCAGAGCACTACCATAAAAAAAAAATACTACGCTCCCGGCTGAGCTGCTGCCATTCGGTACGACTTGGCATGCCCGACTTCGGCAGTTGTTGCATTGTGTGCTCCTTCGTTGACCTACTGCCCCGACTGATTTGCTCTGCAGTGGTGTGCTCCTGAGAACACCTTGGCGCCATGCCGAGTGCTCCGGACACGTACCGAATGATGAGTAATCCATGACTAAATTCATGTCCATCGTGTTCCATCTTCTCATGCTGGGGGACCTTTCTAGCGAAAAATTGAACATTTTTGTGTCGACAATGTGGGTTATGTATAGTGACATCCATAATTTCAAGCACGCCATAAACCCATAAGTATCAAGAATCGAACGCTTGGCTCCTTTTTTCACCACAGCGGTGTATGTACTATGCGCTGCAGACAACGTGCCACACTCGTGGTTCATTGCTCCAGGCAAAGACAGTGCGGCCGGGCGCGGGCACAAGTCAAAAGAGAGCCGGATCGGAGAGTAAGCGCTACCGTTCGTGCTTGTACGTGGAACCGCCGTAACGCGAATAGCACCGCACGCGGCCGCCGCAGGAGCAGGTTTGGGCGATTGCGCACGCCTCATGCAGCTCGACGACGCTGCCACTAGCCCGTTACAATACCACTCAGGCAGGAGTCGGTACCAGCGGCGCGCCCGGCGTGAGAGGAACCGTGCCGTGCGCAGGAAATGAGGACGAGATCAACGGATTTCGCGCGGTCTGCTATCAAAGAATTAGTGGAATCTGAAATGGCCTCAAAGCGTGTACGTGCGGGTTTTGCCGACAGTACGTACGTGTCCATGGGGGTAGGGTCGCTGCCTTGTGTGACTCTGAGTCGCAGCTTCTTTGGGCCTCACATGTAGCCTGTAGACCGGTAGGTCCCTTTATTTCTATATCTGTACCGCGACGTAACTTAACAAGTTGCTTTAGACCTTTGTTCAAGATCCCAAATTCCACTCCCAAATTTACTATAAAAAAAAAGATTTCCCATCACATCAAAATATCATAACATGCATGGAGTACTAAATATTGATGAAATTAAAAACTAATTACACATTTTTATTGTGCTCTACGGGACGAACATTTTGAGCCTAATTAATCAATTTTTGGACAATTTTTTACAAATACAAACGAAATGCCACAGTGGCGCAATGATTACGAAGTGACATCATACTCCCAAATTCACCCTCCCAATTCTAACATCTAAACAAGGCCTTATATAACAAGAACAGCGTGGTACTGATTATCTTTATATTTTTCTCATTGTTCCAACTAAATAGGCTAGGAGGATCTCTAAGAGACTAGCAATGATCTTAACTAAATTTAAAGATTAAGATGTTAGCTAAAAAATAAAAAAACTTCTTAAAAACAGGGATAAATAATTGACTCTTTAAAACTGGTGAGCGTGGATATTGAGCCTGTCTGGCTAGGCAAAGATAGCTAGCGAAGAGGAGGAGGTAGTTAGCGTGAAAAAATTTGGCTAGTATGTTAGATGCAATTTTTCTCTCTTTTTTCTTTTTAGCTAACCAATGAGAGATATACAAGAGCTCTTGAAAATGTTATAACGTAGCATTGCTACAGCTCTGCGATACTCCGCTTTTTAGATGACTGATACCGCGCTATTTTCAATTGTTCCGCTACTGTTGCTTCACCAAAAATCGCAATTTGGCTTAGCTGCAATATCCTTTATTCGGGCCGGCAGGCTGCTATATATATTTTCTTCGCAAAAGGCGTCCTAAAGCCCATTAGCCACTAAAAAAGTATATCAGTAGCACAAACCTCTAAATGTAACCATTGATTTTGAAGTAATGGACTGAAGACAAGTTCTCCTATATCTCTTGACATGTATTCTAATTCATGTGTTCATTAGCGGATGATTGATTGGTTGTGCTAGTTTTTAGCCAGGTTAGGATGAAACCAGGCCTGCGTCAATACAAGGTGGCGCGATTAGTTGAGGTGGCTTAAGATAGCATGCACTGCTAAGATTTTGTTTGGTTAGATGCATTGGGTGATATGGTTACCTTGCACAGAATGAAGGTGAAGTTACAATCTCTTGTGTTTCCTTTTTACCTGCCACGCCTGCGCCCCCAAGCTCCTCTGCGGCGGCTCCCCCGTGCCCCTCGACGGCCCTGCCCAGGCGCCCCCCCATAGCAGCGCCTCGAGCTCCTCTACAGCACCGCCAGCGTCAGCCCCTGCCATGCGTACACGCGCTACTTGGAAGTCCCGCCTAGGTTCCCCGAGCTCCTACACGGAGCCGTCCGCGCCGGCCCGGCTGCGCCACCGCCACACTCCTCATCGTCCTGGGGCTTGGCCGTAGCTCCCCCTCGAGCTCCTCCATGGTGCCGCCTACGCCAGCCCATCCACACCACCCACGCTATCCGTAGCGGCCCCGTTAAGTTGAGCCACTTCTGCGGCTCCCCCTCGAGCTCAACCGCGGTGCTGCTAACATCAGTCTCCGCCACGACGCCCCCGCGGTGCAGTTAGCATGGCACGTCGCTCCTCCATTGCCATCGACAGCATCAGTGATGCACTGGGGGCGAGCGGATCCCGTGGGGGCGACACCACTGCGGCTTCGGCTCCGGATTCGGCCCCCTGGCTTCGCGTTGGAAGGACTAGTGCCAGACTTTGCAGCTACATATGGTGATGACATCTTCAATTTCGCCATTTCTTTTCATATAGACCAAGAGACATGAGTCACCTTAGCTTCGTTCGCGGATTCTCTTACTCGAAGACGGATTTCATCTGCAATTTATTCCTGATGGATTATGCACAGGTATCCAGCGGATACTTTGCAGCATAGTATCTCAGGTTCCGAATTCAGATGATCTGTCTGATTTGAAGTTCGTGACCGTTTAAAGTGGGTCAGGGCTGGTCTATATAGAAGCATTGTCCGGGTAAGAAGGGGGAAGCAACATGGTGTGAATTGGTCGTGGTGGTATTTGCTACTAATTCATCGGTTCCGGGAAGAAATTCCTAGGTCTGACCTTAATTGGTTGAACCTGGTAGTGACCTTGTTGAAGGCATTGTTTGAATTAAGATGAATTACTCCCTCATGAAAACATTTGATCTGACCTTAATTGGTTGGGTCATTACAATGTCGGCATGTGCACGTGTCGTTTCCTCGTTGGAGGCGTTGTATAGGGAGCCTACTCCATAGTACAAGAGTTGCTTTGGTTTGTGATGCGGACGAAGATGAAGACGCTTGTGGTAGTTTGCTAGGTCATGGTGCTCTTTTTTTTGTTTTCTTCATTGGCTGTGTGCATCTTAGTTATGCAGAGGCCGGGTTGGATCTTATATAATTGTATCATCCCGATGTAATTGTCTAAGATCAATAAAGCTTTTCTTTTCCAAAAAAAACGGGTATCCCAACCGGTGCTAAACAGCCGAAGCTAAAGGAGACCTTTAGCACCGGTTCCAAGCATCGCCCGGTGCTAAACATTTTTCCGTGAAAAAAATAAATATTTGTTTCACTACTCATCTCTTTCCTCTCTGTCTCCTCTTACCGCCTACATTCTCTCCCACACATGTTCTCCAGTTCTTCAAGAAGAACGAATCCAAGAACAAATTTGTTACAAAATCAAGATCCAATAACTTTATTACCAAATCAAGATCCTATAACTTTAGGTTACAATATCCACATCCAAAGATTACAAAATCCAAGATAGAAAAAAATACATTCAATATTCAGCAACCAAGATTACATCCAAAATTCACAACCAAACCAAAAAATCACATCCAAAAATCCGCCGCCCGTGCCTGCCCGCACGCGCTGCCGGCGCCCGCCCGCCTACCCCGCCGGAGCCCACGCACGCCCGCGCCAGCTCACCGCCCGTGCCCGGTGCACATTAGCGTTGGGGCACATTAGCACCGGTTGGTAGCTGTCACCGGTGCTAATGGGGGGCCTTTAGCACCGGGTCTTGCCATGACCCGGTGCTAATGTGCTCCCCTGCCAGAGGACCTGGTGTTGATGCCCCATCAGCACCGGGTCTAAAAATGGCCGAGGCGAAAAGGAGGTACGGATGTTGAGTTTTTTGGTAGTGTGTAGTCATCTCCAAGAGCTGCGAGATCCTCGCCACAATGATTGTGGCGATTGCCCTCTGGGCATCGCACGATAATCCTGCCGGCGACCACGTAGCTCCCTACTCGGAATCTCTACCGGGTCATCCTGCATTTGGGGTGCAGCTCTTTCCCGTGCCTCCCATAATAAGGATGTGTGGCTACGTCGTTAGAAACATCACATTTTCATCCTATTACTAATATGATAGGCATCCCCATACCCAAGCATAATATAAAACAAGCAAATTATTATTTTTAGGAGCGCTGGTCAGCTAGAGTCTCCAAGATGAGCAAGCAAATTAGACAAAGAAAACAAAAGTATAGCATAGCATGAATAAACAATATAAGGGACATGTTCCAGGGCGATTAATGGAGTAGGAGTAGATTCTTACTCCATGTACCGTTGTGCATATTCAAATATCTTTTGACAGACAGTAAGGGAGAGGCTAAGGCAGATTACAACATGTCCTTACGTGCTTTGACCCGGCCATTGGCCCCCAGACCGCGCTGTTTAAAACGTACGGAGTACTGAGTAGTAGGCGACAAACCATCTGTACGATCGCACAGCTGTCCTACACCTCATTCACTAATTTATCGGAACCTTATCTCACCTCATTATCACCGCCTCTTCTTTCAAAACCTGGTGGATTCTAGCCTAATTACCCCCGGTAAAAAGAAGCACCACCTGTTCCTGCGTATAGCCTCCTTGGTACGGGCGCTATGTCCCTGTAACAAGGTTGGTACTGCTGTAATGTGTCTGAAGTTTCCTGACATTTCCGTATGCTTCTGAACAAGCACAATTATGAAGAAATTGAACAATGAGCGTTACGGTGTTGTAGCAGGAGCACCTAACGTATAAGCCCTTGTAGATGCAAATTTTGCACCTTAAATTTGACTTCTTATAGTGCGTGCGTCATTGTAACATGTCGTTTGTATTTATGAAAATTATCCAAAAGTTAATTAATTAGGCTCAAAATGTTCGTCTCGCTGAGTACAACAAAACTGCACTACGTGAGAACCTTAAACAGGTAACGCGGCATAGGTAACGGGCGCACAAAGCCCGTTACAAGGTACCACACTAGTAACGGACGCGAAACAACGACCGTTACCAACAAGCGAGGCAGGCCCGGGGCCCAGACTATGGACAACAAGACCGTTACTAATAATAATTTTTAGTAACGGCCGTTGTTCACTTCCGTTACTAGAATTCTTTGTAACGGACTATAAAGACGACCGTTACCAATAATACAACTATCTGTAACGGTCGGTTCATGTCCGTTACCAATAATACAGCTATCTGTAACGGTCGGTTCATGTCCGTTACGGGCTGAGATTTGTAGTAACGGTTGTTTTATTGGCCATATAATGCATGTTACCTTTCTTTTACTACTGGTAACGCTGTTAACTTTGACCATTTAACGCCCGTTACAGAGATTCGGAGCTCAATTATTAACTACATAAGCTACAGTAGTCGGCTACAGTAGCTGCAGTGTTGTCTTCCACCCCGCGGCTGCTGCTGTCGGCGCTGAGCAGCAGCCGGCGGGCACCGTCCACCACGCCGTCACGCGGCGCCGCGACCGCGGCCAGCCCGTGTTATCTCTATCTCCGGCCCGCGTCGTCGTCGCCGCGCTGCGTGCCCCGCCGCCGGCCGGCCGGCCGCTAGCTAGCTAGCTCGGCGACGCCTTCCCCGTCCTCCCCTAGCTCCGCGACGCCGACCCCGTCATCCTCGCGCAGTATGGATTTTGGCCATCTCATCCTCCTTTGTACCAGCTCGTCATGGTGGATTTATTGATCGAATTAAATAGAATTCTTAACAAAAAAAACTTCTCATCCTCCTTTGTACCAGCTCGTGTAGATGATGGCGGCTGATCGGGCTTGGACGTACCAAGAACCTCGGGATTGGAAGGCGTTCGTAGGGGAGTCAACGGTTTTCTCGGTCAAGCGGAGGCCGACATGAGAAACCGGGGTGTGGCTACAATGTGGTG
>OAMR01000368.1:631846-658438 GCA_900205405.1 Echinochloa crus-galli
CCAGCCCCAGCGCGCGCGTCGTCCTCTATCTCCGGCCCGCGTCGTCGTCGCCGCGCCGCACGCCCCGCCCGACCGGCCGGCCGCTAGCTAGCTAGCTAGCTCGGCGACGCCTTCCCCGTCCTCCCCTAGCTCCGCGACGCCGACCCCGTCATCCTCGCGCAGTATGGATTTTGGCCATCTCATCCTCCTTTGTACCAGCTCGTCATGGTGGATTTATTGATCGAATTAAATAGAATTCTTAACAAAAAAAACTTCTCATCCTCCTTTGTACCAGCTCGTGTAGATGATGGCGGCTGATCGGGCTTGGACGTACCAAGAACCTCGGGATTGGAAGGCGTTCGTAGAGCGAGTCAACGATTTTCTCGGTAAGCGGAGGCTGACATGAGAAACCGGGGTGTGGCTACAATGTGGTGGCCGTGTGTTGATTCTGTCAACCAAAAAAAGTTCGGACAACGGGAAAACCTTTTTCATCATATTGTCACACGTGTATTTACACACAATTACACGTGTTAGAACAAGCATGGCGAGGAAGGCCCAAATGAAGGCGAAGAAGGATGTCTTAATGAAGGTGAAGCGCGACACGATGCTCAAGGTCTTCATCATGAAGGTGAAATGAGTGCATAATGACTTAGCTCATTGATTTCTCGTTCTTTCAGAGTAAAGAGGAATGTCTTAACTCCTTGTTTTCTCATAATTGCAGGGGGAGAAGGATGCGGAAATAATAACTTTGAGGAAGATGAAGCATTCTCACCTGTAGTGATGCGGGCGTGAGGATATGAGTGACCATGATGTTACGGGCTTCAATGATGAAGATATGCTGCCTCATGTCAACAATGTTGATCAGATGTTGAGAGACGTTGAGTTTCAAGGCGTGTACACAACTTCTGAACTAGCGAGGCAGAAACAATTTCTTGAAGATTCAAAGAAACCCCTCTACCCTGGTTGTGACAAGGACTTGCGACTTTCTGGTGACCTCAAACACCTACAGTTTAAGGCAGCCCATGGTTGGACCCACAAAAATTTCAAACATCTATTGGATCTTCTAAAAGACATGATACCACAGGGAAACCAACTGGCTGAGACTGTCTACGAGGCCAAAAAGATAATCTATCCTTTGGGTCTAGAGGTTGAAAAAATCCATGCATGTAAGAACAGTTGTGTGTTGTTTCGGGGAGAATATGAGGACCTTGACAGCTGCCCAAAGTGTGGGTTCCGTCGGTACAAGAGGAAAAAAGACGGCGGAGATGACAATGCCGATGACGGGAACGAGCCCGTGAAGATCAGAGGCAGAAAGGTTAACTGAGGGGGTCATGTGAGGGTGGCATGGTATTTCCCCATCATTTCCCGCTTAAGACGCATGTTTGCCACATGAAGCGAGGCCCAACTCTTCTATTGGCATCGCGAAGGGCGAAAGAACAATGATGGCAAGCTTAGGCACCGCGCAGATGCAGCATAGTGGGGTAACATTGATTCTCACTATGATTGGTTCGCCTACGATTGCAGGAACATCCGGTTCACCATGAGCACGGACGGCGTGAACCAAAGTTCAACGCATAGCACCTGGCCCGTTGTACTGTCAGTGTTGAATCTTCCACCTTGGCTATGCAAGAAACGGAAATACTTGATGTTGTCAATCTTGGTCTCCGGGCCAAAGCAACCTGGTGACCGTATTGATGTGTACTTGAGGCCATTGGTTGACAACCTGAAGAAATTTTGGAGACCTGGTGTGGCGGATGTTTGGGATGAGTTCAAGAGCGAGTACTTTACATTGCACGCTATGTTGCTCACCACCATTAACGACAACCCGGCCCACCGCAACCTTTCCGGGCAGAGTAAAAGAAAAGGTGAAGCTTGTCCTCATTGCTTAGATGAAACATGCGCATTATGGCTGATACACTCAAAGAAATTCGTATTTATGGGTCACCGTCGTTTCCTCCCCAAGAGACATGCATACCGGGCCATGGATTGTCAGTTTGATGGGGAAAAGGAGAATCGAACGGCGCCTCCGCATGTTTCAGGATTGGAGGTCCACTTGCAAGTCCATGGCATCAAAACTATTGAGGAGTTACCAAAGCAGACCATCCTGGGCAAGAGAAAAAAGCGGGATGGTGAAGAAGAAGATGGGCAACAAGGGATGTGGAACAAGAAATCAATACTATGGGAGCTAGAGTATTGGGAGGTGTTGGATGTGCGTCGTTCGATTGACAACATGCCTGTTAAGAAGAATGTGTGTGAGAGCGTGTGTGGAACATTGTTACAACAGAGGGGGAAGGGCAAAGATCATGAAAAATGCAAGGGAGGATCTTAAAGAGATGGGCATTAGGCCGGAGCTCTATGCAGAGCAAACAGACATGGGGGCGGACCTTCCCGTAGCTGCAACCACATTGTCTAAGAGGGAGAGAAAAGAAATCTGTGAGTTTTTGCATGGTTTGAAAGTACCTTCAGGTTACTCATCCAACTTCAAGAGGCTAGTGTCGGTGAATGACATGAAGATGAATTTCAACCTAATGAAATTTCATGATTGCCATGTGTTGATGACAGCAATTCTTCCTGTTGCACTTACAGTAAAGGTTCGCAAGGCTGCCACGAGCTTGTGCTTTTTCTTCATTGCAATATAACAGAAGGTGATTGATGAGGCTGCACTTTTTGAGATTGAGAAAAGGCATTTCGAGACCCTATGCATGCTTGAAGCAACTTTCCCACCATCATTCTTTGATCTTATGGTCCATCCAACAGCACATCTTGCAAAAGAGACCTTCTTCCTTGGCCCGTCTTACCTTCACCAAATGTTTCCATATGAGAGGTTCTATCACTACATCGTTTGGCCCTGTTCGCTACTCCTCCAAGTGGTCGCTATATGGGGTTTTCGGTCACGATACATGTTGATTAGGACAGATTCATTCCGTCGGCACGCGTTGCAATTTGATCCGTCGCAATATGTTGCTGCAACGGTTCCAAAACGGTGTCGCAATAAAAAGAACGTGTTGCAACGGTGCCTGGCGATGCAATTAGGTGAAGTAGCGACGACCAGTGGCGTTGCAACACAGGTTATTGTGACGAAAGAAGTCGTTGCGACAGTGACCTGTTTGGCCTGTTGCAAACAAGCTCTGTTACAATGAAAGGATCATGTCGCAATACGATACCTGCCGTTGCAATTCGTATGTAGGCTATCACAATGGAGTCGTAATCCATCGCCATATGCTTGAGCTAAAATGCAACCAGCTAGGGGTCGTCGACGGATTATGCTTCAACCAAATTGCGATGATAATTGCCGTCGCCATACACGAAAAGATTCACGCAAACAAATATGGTTTGTCGCCATACGATCCAACGAAATTGCAACACTATGTGCTGTCGCCATACACGAAGAGATTCACGCAACCAAATATGGTTCGTCGCCATACGATCCAACGAAATTGCAACACTATGTGCCGTCGCCATACACGAAGAGATTCACGCGACCAAATATGGCTCGTCGCCATATGATCCAACAAAATTGCAACACTATGTGTTGTCGCCATACACGAAGAGATTCACGCAACCAACTATGCTTCATCGCCATAAGATTGAACCAATTCACAACAATAATAACTGTCGTTATACACATAGATGGAGATGCTACCAACAATGGGTGGTTGCCATATGCTTTAACAATAGCGCAACACAAGTTATCGTGGCTATACATGTTGACGGTCATGCAACCGAAGATTGGTGGTCACCATATGCTTGAACAAAATCACAATGCTGATTTACATCGCTATACACGTAGATGGTCACGCAACCAAAGATTGGTCGTCGCCATATGCTTTAACCAAATCGCAACGCGTACTGCAGTCGCTACATGGGTAGGGGTATTGCAACGAAGCATGCGTCGACGCATATGCCCTAGTGATAACGCATCAGATGAATTTTGGTCGCCATATGCATGCACTATATCACTACGAACTATGGTCCGTTGCTATCGGCATAGAGGAAAGCGCGATGAAATATTGGTCGCCATAGGACACACGCTGGATGCCCACCATCCCCAATTTATGATTCTTTAATGCAGCAAAAATAGTCGAAACATAGACTGATGCAACCACTGTACATTGATATCATTCAAGACCACAATTCTTCATATAACAGAAGAAAATTGAGCACATTAAAGTATGCACTCTTGTCCATCACTCACATTATGCAATAGTCTGGGTATCACTCCCACATAGTATTGGTGATGATCTTCATCATTTCTGGAGGTTTGCTTGAATGTGCTTCTTGTTTGCCAAAGGGTTTTTGTTGGCCGATCTCGAGTCTTTTATCGGTTTCAGAGCTTCTCTTTCCATGCCAGTCTGAATGTAATGAAATTAGAGAATTATATCATCTGAACCCAATTTTGTCTTGGAATGAGAATATATGCAGCAACATATGGATTGGAACTAGAAAAATATAAATGGCATTAAGAAACGACAATTCAGTTAGTACATACCTCTTGTGTTCTCTTCCTTCCCGATCGCGTCTTAGACTGACTCTGCAGCGTGTTTGAAGAGATATATCTTGGAGGTCCAGCAGAAGGTGTAGCACGATTATCACGTTTGTTGCCGAACAATGTCTTGGTAATCTTGGCATTTGTATGACTAATGGTAGGTGGCACAATTTCTTTATATTTTGTCACGGAGGTGCTTGGTGGATGCGTCTGGAATGTATAGTTTTATATTGGAACTATATCAGCTGTGATTGAAAGCACGACACCATGCATCATGATTGGAAAGCTTGTTCGGTGTTGTTACCTGGGGTGCTGTTACTTGATCCTGCACAACTGGTGTTCCAGAAATGTCTTCCTCCTGCCTCATATGTACAACTACATTAGAACTATTGTTGATAGTTTCAGAGGGAGTCTGCGCATTGTGAAAAAGGGCAGGCGAGAGATAAGTGGCATAAATATGCATTTTCTCAATCACAACCAATGATAGTGGTTACCATGTCTGTTGTTTCTACACTCTGCAGTGATGTTCTTGCAGCAATGGCATCCTCATCGACCCTAGGTTCAACTTGATCTGTACTGTTGTTGGATGTAGGTGTATTATGCTTATTTGAAACGATGGAAGGTAAGATATTAGCTGCATTGGCCAAGTTATGAACACAACAGGTACAATCGTCTGGTTACCTCTGAACATGGCAGCAAGTGTCTGTATGGCGCGATCATCTTTGCAAATTGTTCCTGCATTTTCCTTTCCATCTTTTTCTCGATTTCTTCTCTCTCACGTTCCTTGTTAGCTTCATGGTTCTTGAGTATTTCTTCCAGTTCACGTTCTCGTGCTTCGACCTTATCGAGCTTCTTCTGTAACAAACTCTCTGATACACTCTGTTGCTTCTTTGTGTGGACATGTAACCATAGCCACGTGACACTGAGGATTTGACATGTGTTCTTTCCCTGTATGTTTCCTGGAAAATGTTATCTTCCTGTTCTTCTAGAGGAGTGGAACTTGTGTCTTCATCCCCCTCCTCTGGATTTGCTAGTCGAGCTAATTTCCTGACTGTACAATCCTGTGGGCAAGAAATAATTGTATGATAGAAAACCCCGTGCCCATGGTTTGATTCAAAATTAAACGAGTGTTATGTGCACGCAAGGTTACAATAAAATTTGCACTCACATAAATAGTCTCAGCCACCTAATCTCTCCCTTTTCCATCCCTAGAGTGAGTAATCTTCCAAAGCTCCAACTGGCGTGGCTCAGCACCAGTTTCGGGATCTCGCTGTGATTGCACCAATACACGGCATCAATATATGATTTTCTTATGTAGATAGTGAGAGATGAGAATATTGTAAGCAATCTTTACCTTTTCCCAACTCCACTGAGAGTAAGGTTTCGAACACCCCGCATGATTGCTAACCGCTCTGCCGTGATTGCCTGAGTTCTGGGTGCTGTGATTCTGCAAGGAGTGAACCAGTGATGTTAAGCGATGAAAAGTTGAACTCATCTTCTATATAGCTTACCCTGAATGTTTTTGTTCCAAAGTAGTGGCACAAATAATGCCACTCCACAATGTTTAGCTCAGCAGGCTTGTGCCTCATTCTATCCTCATAACTATTGAACGCCTTGTATGTAGCACTCAAGTCGCCTCGCCAACCTTTGTAGCGTGCGTGAGCAATCTTCAATATCTTTTCCTCTAGATTTTGAATGCCCTCAAAATCCCATTTTTTCTGGTGGGAAGGAAACTTTTAATCCATGCATGATTCAATCACAACACTGCATACGAACAAAAAAGAGGGAACGCATCTGCTATATAACATTAACAAGGTGCATGCGGTGGGTAGTGACTTACCATTATAGCAGCCACGATCTCATTCTTGACTACCGGAAGCACTTCACTCCAATATCGGACTCCAATTAGTGGAGCCGTCGACCTAGTATGTACAACAATCTCATCGACAAAGGTACGTCTGTTTTCTCCACAGGGACCACCCAACTTTGATGAAAATTGGATTTTCATCTTTGCGCAGCCAGATCTTGATCTCTTGGCAACTAAAGATAACCCTTTCAGGGTTCCACGGCCAACTGTCTTACCACCTACTTGCATTCACACCAGAGAGAATAACATTTCACTACTGAACAATAGCAGTTGTAGAAACCAATGAAAAAAATAAAGAGTGAAGTTTCTGGTGGTGTAGAGCTTCTATAACCTTTTGTCTTCCTTGGTCTCCTAGCAATGCGATGGAAGTTGTGATGGTGGCATAGTTTCTGGTGGCGACGTCGGGCTGCTGTCATTGCTCTTGTCTTGTTGGAGTATGACTACTTCTGAAGCTTTAGCCTGAGCTTTATCAAACGCCCCTGAAAAAATGGAAAACACATGTACTTAGTAGGTTCACATGTTTCATGACAAATAAGCTGCAGTCGACAGTCCTCCCAGCTATCTATCTCTTCTCTCCCTTACCAGAGTATCTCTTGAGCTGTGTGTCCGATATATCCACTCCTATCCAATAACATTATCCCCTGTCTTGTTTTGTTGTGTACCCTTCTCTGATAGTCTCGAATATCTGTTCACTAGTATTCTTGCCAAAGCTTCCCTGAGGAAATATAAATTACAATACCTCGGGATACTCCCAAGTGAAGTGCTACAGCGGTGATTCTGTGTGCTTCCAGAATATTTCTATATTTTACTAAGCCATAAGGAAAACCACTGAACCACTCCTTACCCCAGTACCAGGATTCTCAATTCTAATATTGGATCGTAAGAAGTGCCAACAAGCATTTCTGGCGCCGTTGCCGGGGAAGCATTTGGCTAGATTACTTCTGAACCTTTATCTCGAGCTATCTTAGTTGAGTACCGCGTGCACCGCTTCCCTATACCTCGGGATACTCCCAGGTGAAGTGCTACATCGGTGATTCTGTGCGCTTGCAGAATATTTCTATATTTTACTAATCGATAAGGAAAACCACTGAAACACTCCTTACCCCAGTACCAGGATTCTCAATTCTGATATTGGATCGTAAGAAGTGCCAGTATCCTTACCCAGCATAGTGTTGCAAGAACAGGGACAGTAACCCGAGGGCAAGCCAGAAGCAGAGACGTTGTGCTCGCTACTTCCCAGGAGCCAGCGAGATCACCACCACAGCTGCACCGAAATACATCGGCAACGTTGGCCTTTGACGCGGTATGAGCAGTACACCGGCGCTAGGATATCTGGAGTAGGAGGCTCTGGATACTCCCAGGGTCTGGAGTACTTTGCTTTAGGCCGCCGGGACTACGCTGAAAGTTCGAACTCAGGGTACTCCTAGGGGTACGGATATGTGATGGTGTGTACGACAGTACATATCATCAGTCGTACCACCCTGGGCACTCACAGTCCAGGTGTTACACCACGCCAAGCGAATACTACATCGATTGGGAGCTGTCATACATCTTCGATTGCATCGATGTCATTAATGATCGTACCCGCAACATTGAGAACACTCTAGCATAGCACACACAGTATCGTCAGCGGAATAGTTTGACAAGATCACAGACTTCTTCTCAAACTTCCATCCCTACCTGTGATGCAAACAAACACACTTGGGAGGGAGAACCCACTCGAGCTGATTTTTTTTTTGCTTTGTTTGATTTCTCTACTATTTCCCTTCATTTAAATTCAGTTTAAATAATGAAAGACCAAAAATATTTGCTTTGGATAAAATTAACCCCCAACTATGCATGGAATGAACCATATGCCTCTCACCTTAGAAATAACGAATAGTTCCTTTGTCAATTATCTTGCAAGTGCCTTGTTCCAACTTGTTGCTCTATTAGTGCTTGAGTAATGTGGCATGAGTGAAAATAAATATGAAAACCTTGCAGGAGCAGATGCCTTATTCCAATCCTAAGCTGTTGTGACCAATGATATAGTGAGATTTTGGTTGAATTCCTGATTTTGATCTTAGTACGCTGAAAACCTCAGATGATTTCATTTTCAAAAAAAAAATATTATGAAGTTCCTCCTTGGTTAAAATGCCTACAAAAGCCATATGATAAGATTCGTTCAAAAACCTGTATACATATGTTGCTTTTCATCTTAGTGAGCTTTATCAAATTGTTGTGACTTTTGTGAGGAACATTTCATGCTTTTAAGATTGAGATTCATGTACACAACACTCTCACTTGAAAATTCCTACATTGGGAGTTAGCAACATAGGCTATGCATAAATAAAAATGAAAGCGTGTGCAAGCATGGCAAAAAGAAAGATAGCCCATGCTCCCAAAAATAAATTCAAGCAGAGGAAGAATCATCCCAAGGAGTTTCCACCATGTTCCACCTTCCACTCCAAATGTCCACACACTTGCACTTCTCGATCTAAAGGTATGATTTGATCCGCAAAAGATCCAGTCTTTGACTTTGTAAAATATAAGATGTGAGTATGCCTTCATCCATTTCCCTACCTATGCCACACAAAAAACCTTATTAGAATGTAGGGTGAAACGAAGGCAAAGCCTTTGGTGAGGATATAAATACAACTTGAGTGATCGCCATTCGAGGAACTATGTTTTAATTTTCAAAAAGCTTGGAGAACTCCGAGATGGGGTCCTAAAAAGAGTAAGAGTGGAATGAAACTGAGTCAAGTTGTTCAACCTTTCAACCACCCAAGATGACGAGATTGCTATACGCCCTATAGGTAAGAAGGTAAGTTATTACTTTGCCTATAATTTAAGTATTATAGAGTGCTAGTTGTGCAAATAGAATACCTGCAAGTGTAACACCCTAAAATAGCTTATTTAAAAATTTCTAGTAATTAATTGGTTATTTAATTTATTGCTCATAATTATTATAGGTTAAATATAAAATTTCTGGAAATTAAACAAATATAAGGTTAAAAACATTTTTGTTGCATTCATGCTGGCTGCATTGTGTTTTGGTTGTGTGCGATTCAATTGGAATTTAAATTCGAATTTGAATTGCATTGTTTGGAGCTTTAGAAAAGTTGTTTTGGCAAAAGTTCATTTGTCCTCCCTGAACTCTTCCCTTTGGCCGAACTTGCTCCCCCTTTTCCTTTCCTCCATACCAGCCCAGCTCGGCCACCTTCCCTTTCGGCCCACCAGCCCACCAGCCGGCCCAAGGCAGCGCCCCGCTTTCCATCTCCCCGTAGCCCATTTCTCCCGGCCCAAAATCTCTCCCCATCTCTCACTGCCACGCCGGGCCCACTGACGCCAGGCTGACGTCACCTACCTTCTTCTTCCCCCGCTAATGGCGCGGCCGGCCGCGCGTTCGCCACGGCAAGGCCCGCACGTCGAGGCCGCCTTCCCCAGCGCCTACTTAACGCGCCTCGCGACGCAGCCCTCTCCCTCACCCCTCACCAAGAAACCCTAGCCGCCGCTGTTTTCTTCGAGCCGAGCGCCGCCACCGTCGATTCCCTTCTCCGGTGCCGCTCCGCGCTGTCCAGCCGCTCGAGGGGCTTCTCACCGAGGTAACGAAGATAGCCGAGTCGTCCTCGAGCTCAATCCCGCCTTGCATTGTGACTAATTCCTCGCCGGTCGCCTTGCAGTCCGCCGCCGCCGTCGACCACCCCTCTCCGGCGCCGCTTCGACCAGTTTGGCTGCACCTGGGCCTTCGCCACGTGGTGAGCAATCTCCTGGGACCCGTCCCGCTCCTCTCCGTGCTCTGTATCCTCCCCGCCTCTGCTCACCGGCGAAATCCGCCGCCGGTCGCCATCGAAACGGTGCCTGTGCAGCCTCCCCATCGACGAGGGCCCCCCAGTGGTGCTCGTCTCTCCTCCCTGAGCCTTTAGCACCAAAACTCGTCCCTCCCTTTCACCCTGACGTGCGCATCTCCGCCTCGCCAGAGATGGCCGCCGCCGTCCGCCGTCGCAAACCCCCCACACGGTAGTACCCGTCGACTTGAACCCCTCAGTGAACTCACTGTTTCACCCCGATTCCGTAGGACCAGTTCATGTAGGAGACCGAGCCCCCCTAGCCGAGAAAGGTGCTACTCCGGCGAAGCCCCGCCGCGTCCGCGGGCGGCGCCGCTGTCAGCCGAGTCGCGCCAGCGACCCCCTCCACCCGATCTGTTTGCAGCCGCCGGATGAAGATCCAACGGCCCTGAATAGTCCCCAGCCCGAGTCAAAGTTGACTCGTACCGGTCAACCTTGGACTTCTTTCTAAAGAGCCCCTCAGTTTCTTTTATATCAACCCGTA
Source organism: Echinochloa crus-galli (assembly GCA_900205405.1). Taxonomy (NCBI): domain Eukaryota; kingdom Viridiplantae; phylum Streptophyta; class Magnoliopsida; order Poales; family Poaceae; genus Echinochloa; species Echinochloa crus-galli. The sequence continues at coordinate 642,490 of OAMR01000368.1, forward strand.
GTCCACTCCAGTTCAAAAGTATTTGCAAATCAGTCCCATTTTATTCACCTAAGCCCCTGCGCTTTTAAAAATTGCAACCCGCCGTCCTGCCCCGCTGTTTTTACACGTTAGCCCTCGTAGTTTTATGTATAATTACATATAGGTCCTCGTTTTTCCCAAATAAACCCCTGGAAGTTTCTGAAACTTGCCAGCAAGCCCCTGAACCTTAGAAACGCCTTATCTCTCTCGTTTTAGCTCCGATTAGAGTGATTTTTGTGCTCACGTGTTCGTAGAAAAGCGTAGATTATTTCTAAAACCTTATTTTGTACAGTTTCTACTATTTTTTGTACTGTTCTAATAGATGAAATATGTTTGCATGTACTGGCTTGTGTGGATGCTTGTATGGTGTTTTCCCAAGTCCAGTCGGTGAGCCGGTAGCTTTGGAGTTCGAGTACGAGGACGTCCAGGAGCCGTACCAGCAAGACCACCACCAGCAGCAGCAATACTTTGAGGAAGGCAAGTATAGCACGGACAATCCTTGCTACCTAAACACATCCTTTACATAATGTATTACTTTCATATGCATGTGTCTAAATTGTTATCCCTTTTAGGTTGTACCTAGTTTTGTTTATCCTATACATTGAATACCTTGGGTTAATGCATATGGGTAGTCCTTTGCTAGGCGCAGCTGCTGTCACCATTATTTAACTGTTAATCTTGACTTAATGGTCCACTACAATGATGCAGTTAAAACTTGCTTTTTAGCAACATGGTTCAGGGAGCTAGAGCATGTGCTGTGTGCTTTGCTCTAGAGTCTCTCCTTAAGGTCTGGTTCTTAAAGCGGCAACCCAGGAGCCTGTCGCCACCGCCAGAACTATAATGGCTCTGGTCTTGGACAAGTAGCTTGTACGTCTCTAACTTGCCAGTGGTTACCGACAGGCCTGCGGCGTTAGGGGAGGCAAGGTACGGGGTGATGTCCCGATTCCACCGAGGACGGTTGTTCCGTTGGCTAAGTCTTGTTAGACTCAGTCCCGTGTCGGGAGTCCTCGCAATGGGGCACTCCACACGTTGCGCATTTATTCTGTTGTTGGCTTTCATGCCGCGCTCTGGACGCCATTGACCCCCTTACGGTGGACTCCGTAGGCGTAAGTCAATCTCGGTGCCTAAGGTTTCACCGCCTTGTATTACCTTAGCGGCTACTATCTTGTTAGGGTGTCTTGTGAAAAGCTTCGTAGCGTCCCTATGCGATCACACCTCGGAAGTGTGGTTTAAGAGGTCTGGCCACCTCGTCATGGTTGGGTTTAAAGTTCTTTGAACTTTTACGCGACCGGTGGGTAAAGGGCGAAACCTCTGCAGAGTGTAAATCTATCATGATAGCCTTGCTCAGGGTCACTTACTACCTCCAAAATCTACTCAATTAGTCTCTAAGAGCCGTTCGCGTTGGACTTTGAGTACGAGGATTTCCAGGAGCCGGAGCGGCAGCAGCAGCAGCCTTTTGAGGAAGGCAAGTATAGCACGGACAATCCTTGCTACCTAAACACCTTTACATAATGTATTACCTTCATATGCATGTGTAAATTGTTATCCCTTTTAGGTTATACCTAGTTTTGTTTATCCTATACCTTGAATACCTTGGGTTTTGGATATGGGTAGTACTTTGCTAGGCGCAGCTACTGTCACCATTATTTAATTGTTAATCTTGACTTAATGGTCCACTACAATGATGATGTTAAAACTTGCTTTTTAGCAACATGGTTCAGGGAGCTAGAGCATGTACTGTGTGCTTTGCTCTAGTGTCTCTCCTTAAGGTCCGGTTCTTAAAAGCGGCAACCCAGGAGCCTGTCGCCACCGCCAGAACTATAATGGCTCTGGTCTTGGACAAGTAACTTGTATGTCTCTAGCTTACCAGTAGTTACCGAAAGGCGTTATGGGAAACATGGGTGAGAGTATGTCTTGATCCACCAGGACGGGAAACCGTTGGCTGTGCCCCGTTAGGCAACGTCCCGTGTTGGGGTTCCTACGGGAGCTCCACACGTTGCGCCTTTTATTTTCCTTGCTGGCATGTGTTGCTGCGCTTCGGACGCCATTGACCCTCCTACGGGAGCGCCCTGGGAGTCAGTCAATCTTGGTGCCTGGGCCATGCTGCCTGTGCTGTACCATAATCGGCTACTGTTTTGTTAGGGTGTCTTGTGAAAAGCCTCGTAGCGTCCCTATGCGATCACACCTCGGAAGTGTGGTTTAAGAGGTTTGGCCACCTCGGCATGGTTGGGTTTAAAGTTCGGTTTGAACTTTTACGCGACTGGTGGGTAAAGGGCGAAACCTCTGCAGAGTGTACAATCTATCATGATAGCCTTGCTCAAGGTCACGAGAGGCCTGGATCCTTTTCGATTAGTGGTTACTTAATTTAAGATGATGTTTATTCCTGTTTAATGATTACTTCTACTTTATTAATTGGGTTACAACTGGGATTCATATTATCATAGTAACTTTGGATTATGTTAAAATGAAACAACTAAAATTGCTAATGCAGTTCAACCGTGTCTAGCCTTTCTTTGAGCCTTCATAATCCGTGTTGTACTTGCTAAGTAAATATTTTACATACACTTGCTGCTATTCAACAAAATCTCGGATGGGTAACAGATGGTTATGATAATGATGTGGCTGCTGCTGAGTACCCGGAGGATCTGCCCTATTACTAAGCTGTGGTCAACCAGTCAGAGTCCCTGTGGACTGCGGCTCCGCTTAGTAGAGAGAGTTAATAAATAGACTTCCGCTGTGTTATTTACTTATTTGTGTCAAACTCTGATGTAAACGTTTTGATTCGAGCATTGTGAACTCTGTAATACCATATTTGTGAGCTGTATGTGTTCTGTGGACTTCCTGGGCACACATACAGTAGCATTCAGGTTTCTGTGTAAACTTGGGTGTGACAGATTGGTATCAGAGTTCACAATGCTCGAATCAAAACGTTTACATCAGAGTTTGACACAAATAAGTAAATAACACAGCGGAAGTCTATTTATTAACTCTCTCTACTAAGCGGAGCCGCAGTCCACAGGGACTCTGACTGGTTGACCACAGCTTAGTAATAGGGCAGATCCTCCGGGTACTCAGCAGCAGCCACATCATTATCATAACCATCTGTTACCCATCCGAGATTTTGTTGAATAGCAGCAAGTGTATGTAAAATATTTACTTAGCAAGTACAACACGGATTATGAAGGCTCAAAGAAAGGCTAGACACGGTTGAACTGCATTAGCAATTTTAGTTGTTTCATTTTACATAATCCAAAGTTACTATGATAATATGAATCCCAGTTGTAACCCAATTAATAAAGTAGAAGTAATCATTAAACAGGAATAAACATCATCTTAAATTAAGTAACCGGCTTGTGTGGTGATTCGTGTCCAGTCGGTGAGCCGTTCGCGTTGGACTTTGAGTACGAGGATTTCCAGGAGCCGGAGCGGCAGCAGCAGCAGCCTTTTGAGGAAGGCAAGTATAGCACGGACAATCCTTGCTACCTAAACACACCCTTTACATAATGTATTACCTTCATATGCATGTGTCTAAATTGTTATCCCTTTTAGGTTATACCTAGTTTTGTTTATCCTATACCTTGAATACCTTGGGTTTGGATATGGGTAGTACTTTGCTAGGCGCAGCTACTGTCACCATTATTTAATTGTTAATCTTGACTTAATGGTCCACTACAATGATGATGTTAAAACTTGCTTTTTAGCAACATGGTTCAGGGAGCTAGAGCATGTACTGTGTGCTTTGCTCTAGTGTCTCTCCTTAAGGTCCGGTTCTTAAAGCGGCAACCCAGGAGCCTGTCGCCACCGCCAGAACTATAATGGCTCTGGTCTTGGACAAGTAACTTGTACGTCTCTAGCTTACCAGTAGTTACCGAAAGGCGTTATGGGAAACATGGGTGAGAGTATGTCTTGATCCACCGAGGACGGGAAACCGTTGGCTGTGCCCCGTTAGGCAACGTCCCGTGTTGGGGTTCCTACGGGAGCTCCACACGTTGCGCCTTTTATTTTCCTTGCTGGCATGTGTTGCCGCGCTTCGGACGCCATTGACCCTCCTACGGGAGCGCCCTGGGAGTCAGTCAATCTTGGTGCCTGGGCCATGCTGCCTGTGCTGTACCATAATCGGCTACTGTTTTGTTAGGGTGTCTTGTGAAAAGCCTCGTAGCGTCCCTATGCGATCACACCTCGGAAGTGTGGTTTAAGAGGTTTGGCCACCTCGGCATGGTTGGGTTTAAAGTTCGTTTGAACTTTTACGCGACTGGTGGGTAAAGGGCGAAACCTCTGCAGAGTGTACAATCTATCATGATAGCCTTGCTCAAGGTCACGAGAGGCCTGGATCCTTTTCGATTAGTTACTTGAAGTAGTTTGTTTAATGCTAAAATGAATCAACTAAAAGTGCTAATGCAGTACAGCCGTGTCTAGCCTTATTTTGAGCCTTCATAATCCATGTTGTACTTGCTAAGTAAATATTTTACTTACACTTGCTGCTATTCAAACAAAATCCTGGATGGGTAACAGATGGTTATGATAATGATGTGGCTGTTGCTGAGTACCTGGAGGATCTGCCCTTTTACTAAGCTGTGGTCAACCAGTCAGAGTCCCTGTGGACTGCGGCTCCGCTTAATAGAGAGAGTTAATAAATAGACTTCTGCTGCTTTGTTTACTTATTTATGTCAAACTCTGATGTAAACACTTTTATTCGGGCATTGTGAACTCTGTAATACCATATTTGTAAGCTGTATGTATTCTGTGGACTTCCTGGGCACACATACAGTAGCATTCGGGTTTCTGTGTAAATCCAGGTGTGACAGCAAGATACTGACATTGCAGCAACTCCTGATCCACCGAGCCTAAGTCTTTATCTTTGCTTGAGGAGGAGCAAACGTCTAAGCTTGGGGGAGCTTGTTGGCGGTCGTTACGGCACGATTTCGACCATCAATTCTTGGAAATTAATGAGGTTATATGCATTATTCCATACACTTAGATTTATTTTCTAATAAAGTTCCACGAGTTTTGATGAACTTCTAATGTGAAGGCACATAATTGACAAACATGGACTAAAGGGGGCAGAATTGGTCAATTTGGCCAAATCACTTGGTTCGTCCGAGTTACCCCCCTTAGCCCATACACATGTGGCAAAAAAAATCATGAAGCAATGCATAGCCAGGAGGTCCCATGAATGAAGTCCACGTCAACGATGATCAAGCGATGACGAGGCAAGCCACATGGACTGATGACGTACATCTCGTTGTTCTCCCAACTAGCTAGTCCCTTCTCTTCTTCATCTGAGGTGTGTGTCACGGTCTCTCACTCTTATTATTACCGTTATCCCACGTCATGATGGTAGTATATCCTTCTGTGATATCCTCGAATACTTGTTTACTAGTACTCTTGTCATAAGCTTCCCTCGGTAATTTTGTGCGCTTGCAGAATATTTATATATTTTACTGAGCCATAAGAAAAAACACCAAAATACTCCTTGCACCGTGAGGAGTATCAACATGTTACAACAACTAAAATTCAGATTGCTCCTTGTATTTTATCCCCTACCAAGCTCCTTATGTTTTATCCCCTACCAAGCTCCACAAATAAGCCACTGTAAACTGAACGCCGATCGTGTACTTGCTTAACCATCACTCTTTCACTACCACATGTATTCCTTCAGTAATCTATAGGGAATTCATAGGAGCTCTGGTTGGTATGAGAAGGTTAGGTTTTGTGATCCAAATAATTTCACTAGCAACCATATTTTTGGTTTATTGTCTCTAACATACAAGAAGATTGACCTTGAGGATTTTGTTATCATGCAACAATTTAATGAGATGAGGCAAAGTATGGAGGAGAAACAAGATAGATTATCCAAAGATCTTCAAGCAATTGTGGCTAAGCTGCAATACCTACCTCATACTCCTAGAAATACAAACGCTTATGAAGATGAAGTTGATCGAACCAATGAAGTTGCTGCCCAACTTGAAAGAGAACAACAAGAACATAGAGAGCAACCTGCTACAAATACAAAAAAAAACCCACTAGTCCATGGCATGGAAATGGAGGTAATGGAGGTGGTCATAGTATAGGAAGAGGTTTTGGATCTAGAGGTAATGACCATGTTGAATATGAAGATGAGTATGAAGAAGAAGGGATGGAACAACCCATAATTATGGCCAATGTGACCGACGCAATCATGAACATAACCAGCCCAGTGAAGAGATGTTTGGCAAGTTAAAATTTACCATTCCCAAGTTTGGGCCGGCACGGCACCAAGATGGCCCATTGCACTAACATGTATTGTTATCCATATATTTTTTATTTGCCTTTCCATAAATCTCAAATAACTACTACTATATAAGAAAATCACAAAAATCTACCTTTAATATGTGAAATTGTATCAATGATTATTTATAAAATGGGAAAATTGGCAACATTTTCTATGTCTACATGGCAATCCTAATGTTCACCAACAACATTTAATGACAAGAGACATTTAATCCATTACTTTTGTAAATTATTGTATCATATGGAGTAATAGCATAAATGAACATACGAACAGTCGTAGAACACAAGCATATGTATATTGAGGGCCATGCTTGATCTAGCACGGCACGAACGCGGGCCACCGTGCCATCGGCCGTGCTTGGACCTAGGTAAAGGCTTGTCGCCACGGCACGACGTGCCTCGTGTGCCTAAAATTCTAAGCACGAGCAAGGCAGGGCCCAAGTCCCACCCTAGTCATGTCCACATAGACATGATATTTTTCCATTTTCTAAAGAATTACACGCATCAATTCATTACTAGTAGGAGGAGATGCCTACTCACTAATAGAGTCGGCACAACAATGGTGGTTGTGGAGGAGGAGGCCAATGGTGCTGAGAATGTTCTAAGTGTTGCATTCCTATGTTTTTCATGTGCTCTATTCAAACCGCTAGTTGTTTAGCTTTTCTATGTTTTTCAAACCTCTGTTTTACACCTGTATTCCTATGAAACATCCTATATTTTTCTCTTTCTGTATTCTACCATTCCTATGTTCCAAGGGGGGCCTGAGTCTAAAATTCTCATGACTAATTTGAACATAAAAGTACTTTAAAAAGTGACGGGTCACATTGCAAGTCGTCATTACTATGAATAGTGAAGGCACTAATAAGTGTTGTTTCGTGATACGTTGATTAGCAGGTGTAACACGAAGCCATTATTTATGTGGTCGTCACTTATGTTGTTATACATGTACTACTTCCTCCGTTCCATAATATAAGCATTCGTTGACTTTTTCTGTTCACGTTTGACCGCTCGTTTTATTAAAAAATATAAAAATATTATTTATTTTGTTATGACATGTTTTATCCTCATATATATTTTAAGTATATCATAATAGTTTTTATATTTTTATAAATTTATCGAATAAGAAGAACGGTCAAACATGATACGCAGAATCGAGAAATAGGACGGAGGGAGGGGTGTTCAGCGGACGCGCGTAGATTGCATTCTGGTGTCCTTACGTGGTTTGACTCGGTCAGTGTCCGCCTCCACTCACCACGAGTTTCAAAAACGGACGGGCTAAAGCCAGCTAGCCTAGCAGTTTAGCACTGGCTTGTTTGCTCCATTGGTCTCCTTGAACCTAGCTGCGCTGCATCCTCTGTCGATGACCACCGCACTCGTCGTTCAAAACCGCCACGCTAAAAAAGAAAGGGAGCTCCAGCGAGGGCTGTGGCGGCGAAAAAAAATTGATGGTGTCAGGTACGGCCGGGATGTCCCTGCAACAAGAACGGTACAGTCGCAATGTTTTTTTCTGAACTCTTGTCTGACACGTCCGTGCATCTATGAACAAGCTAGCGCTCATCAGCTTGGGCAGGGGCTGTACTATACCACTAGTGGTAGTACTTGAGTATGGGAGCAGCGCCAACATTGGTAGGACTAGGAGCATGGGATGTAACATTGGTATGAGATGTCCTGTAACCGGTAGCTGGCGACGGCTGCTCGGATCTGCCAGCCGGGTGCCGACTGCCGAGCACTCCTGCGTGCTACAGCAGCTGATGCAGTAAGTTTTCTCGCGGAATAGTAATACTTGTGAACATCTCTGCCTTAGAAGCAGGGGCAGAAACTTTCAAGAGGAAGAACCCAAGAACAGAGCACAGCGAGCCAGTGGATCATGATTACATCGGTGGAAGAGGAAGATTTGGGAGATGCTCGATCGATCGGTGCCTTGCGTTCGCTAGTTTATTAGAATATTTTTATCACACCCTGTTACTTGGCTCTGCCTCTGGTGTTAGTTTGTTCTCAGCAGTGGGGGGCCACTCGACCCAACATCCAAATCTGCACTTTTGACCAGTTTGGAATAAAAAGACGCTCCATGCCACGTCGTCCTTTGATTAGGGTTTGAATGTTACTAGTATATGTTTATGACCACTGTCATATGCCATGACGCCCTTTGATTAGGGTTTGAACTTCAGATGTTATGACCCCCACAAACCACAGCTCAACAGTATATATATATTAGAGATGGGGAAATGATGGGACAAACGAAAGATCATTGCATTCAAATGGAGGTCATAAGAGATTGGGGAACTAGCGTTGTGGCAGTGCCTGTTATGGAATGCGCCCTTTTCACCCTGGAGATTAAAAAGCTACTGCTACTAACCTGCAGCAATGATCGAACACCAATATCTCAATTATCAAAGGTGCAGCTCCAGAGCAAGAGCTCAGGCTTTTTTATCTGATGGATGAATAGATAATTGCTCCCGGCTCTGACCACCCTTTCCTTGTTGCAGAAAAGGCCATGGATGCTTTTCCCAGATGCATCAGTAGAACAAGTTGTTTAATAACCACCACCATCGTCTCTCCAGCATTACTTATTTTACTGACCCAGCCTGATGCTCCATAGGTACTAGTATAATGCGCGGATTCATTCATCCATCCATCCGTGCATGCTCTCCGGTCTCCGAGCGCTCAAATCCACGAAATATTTGATTACCAGCGGATCATGCGCGCCCTGAACTATTGAACAATCCCAGATGGGATGCGCGCAAATCGCAGCTGAACCTCATAGAATATTCGGGGCTGGAGTAGTTCTCGGCTGACCTGTATTTTATTTGTTGGGGAATTGTTTTTCAATTGCCAATGTGCTGTTGGTAGAAGCCAGGGAGAGGAAAAATAACGGCCAAACCGCGCGTGTTCTTTATTAATAATTAATAATTACCACCATGAGTAACGAAAACTTTATTAATTACTCCATTTCTGTTGTAGTGTTGAACAACTTAAGCGACGTGACAAATAAAGTAAAACACAAAAAATAACTTCGAACCGAGCAGACAAGAGGAGCTGCTCATTAACCCGAGAACAATTTTACAGCACACCAAAAACCTATGACCTCCATGCTACCAAAAAGACCCAGATAGCAATTAACGGACATCTATATATTACCCCTACTGCACTATAAAGAGACCCTTCATTTAGCAATTCTTGCTAAATTTTGTTACGATCAGGTGAAATACCGTAGCATTAAGACAAATCATTTCGGTGCTTCCAAATTCAATTAGACAATGTGCAACTTGTAGCTCTTCTTTAAAAATCTTGCTCATTCAATATTATATAAGCGTGTAAAAGTATGATGAACAATGGCGTACTTATTTTTTGAGAAGTCAAGAAGCAAATAAAAAGATCAGATACAACATGGCGAAAATGGTTATAAAACACAACGAGAACTTTGGTTTGATGCTGGTATGTGTCTTCTAGCTAGGATGATATATATTTCACTTTTTTTACAATCCCTATCATTTTACTCCCTCTGATTTCAAATATATACCGGCGCATTTAGATGTACATATGTAACACACACAAGGCGGAGGGTGCAAAGGCCCCGTTACAATTCATTGTCACTATTTATATGGTTGGGGTTTTTTCTCCATTAAACAAAGGTAGAAGCTAATAGAAAAGTCTAGGTAAAAATATTGCTTGGAATTTGCTAATATATAGGTTCATATATAGTTTGCGGGTTGTGAGAGCTAGAGCTACTAGAATTCATATCTGATAAGATGAGAGGGCGCATGTATTTATATTCCATCCATCTATGTTCTTCTCCACCAGACCAGACCCCTACAGAAAAGAACTTGATCATCAGGCCAACCACAGAAACAAAAGTTGTTAATATATAGCCCGCCACGCGACCTTCAAATTTAACCCATGCATCGTCGCGTAGCTGCCGCGGTGCTGCTCTCATGCATCCAGCCGCATTATGGACTGATTTGCAAAAGATACATGCCACAGGCCATTTGCTGCGAACTGTAGATAACCACCTCCATTATTGTCAGCAAGTTGCTCTCTCTCTCTCTCTCCCGTCACTGCTCCCAGTGCTGCTACGTACGTACGTATCGATTAAAAAAGTGGTCTACGTCTACAAGTACCCATTAAACTGACGCTAGGTGATTAGCGCGGTTGTACTCTAGCGCGTGTCCTGAGCATCTGCCCCGACAGCCGTGGCGCCCTCGGCTCCACCGCCGACGTACGCACATCCATCGTGCTCGTGCACGCGTACGCCCGTCCGTCGTCGCACCGACGCCGTCGTCGACCGGCCGAAGATCAGCAAAGGAAGAATGAAGGTGGCTGGCCTTAATTAGCATGCCGGGACGACAATCTCAACGGGCTAAGACCCATACAGACATACATGGGGTAGATGACGTCTACAGTTCTGGACATAAGAGAGAGAGAGGGGTGGGTTCGAGGTAACGTCTAGTGGACAAGGAAGGACAAGGCCGTGTTTAGTTTGTATAAAGTTTCCAAAAAGCAACTCCTAAGTTTATTACGTAAAAAGAAAGATTCTCATCATATCAAAATGTCAAAACATGCATGGAGTACTAAATGTAGATGAAATCGTTGTACTCTACGAGACGAACATTTTGAGCCTAATTAATCAATTTTGGATAATTTTTCACACATACAAACGAAAATGCTACAATAGCGAAATGATTACGAAGTGACATCTTACTCTCAAATTCAACGTCCCAATTCTAACATCTAAACACCCCCTAAGCTATCGCGCAGACTGAACATAAGCAGCGAGGTCGGTCCCTTTGTTAGGGGACTGAGGTTGACATCCACTGCACGCACTGGGGCCGCCTCGCCTTTCACCTCAACCACACTGTGCTTTCGCAGAGAAAGACGGTTGGGTTGGGGGGGTCTAGCAAGCCCACCGTCGTCTATAGTACGTAGAGAGGAGAGAGGGTCCGGGAGTGAAAGGGAAAGAAACCTATACTACAGCAAAGCTCGCAGCTCGGATCCCTGCGAGAGGGGAGAAAGGAAGAAAGACAAGCAGAGGCATCGGCATCCATCCCCCTCAGGTGTTTCCCCCTTTCTCGGCAAGAACGAGCCTCCTCACGCGCGTCGCGCGCACACACACAGGCACCTGCAGCGCCACTTGCAACAAAAAAGCAGCTCGGCGGAGCTCGTTTACGAGCAAAACTAAACATGGCGCCATCCACGTCGCAGCTTATTCCGTTTGATTACGATCGATCTGGCGCCGCAGGGAATCAGTCGCAATCCTGGCTTTGTATTGACATGGCCTTTTCTCCTTCAGCTTTGGCCAACACCATCCTAAGAACACCTAAAAACGGAACAGAAGAGGCCCGAGCGCTTTAATATTTCAAATCCTTTGCTGCACTGCACATAGATACTTTCCTTCCCTGTACCACTATGTGTAGGTCTCTTTCATGGACAGGGATTCTACCTACACTCGCTGCTTGTCTATACTTGCAGGGTCCATGGCCATCCGGTACTCATTCGCGTATTAACCGGGGAGGAAAAGTTTGCAAAGCAAACAAGAGCTTGATTGCACAGCGGCCGGATCATTAGTCCAAGATGAGGGAAAAAGCGGCTCCTAAGTAGGACCCAAGGGGGGGAGGGAGAGAGAGAGAAATACAAGCAAGCAGAGCTTTATCTGCCTGTCTCAAGGACTCCCAAAGCATCATATTCCCAACTACTACGCAACATGTGTACAAAATATAGTACGCCAAGTTGCAAAAAGCCACCGGGGAAAAAGGCACAATACACCTATTCCTGCACCCGCCGTCGTACCGCTACCACTTTGACAACTCCTCCCTCCCTCAGCCGCTGCTGCTGAGATCAGTCTCTCCCTCCGGACCTCCCCGTCTCCAACAAGCACTAGTACCGGCCGGCTGACTGACACTGCAGCAAAAAAGAAAACAGCAAGGACGAGACGCCATGCACACACATACACAGCAGTCAGCACGACCGCTTTACTGACCGCCGGGGGCGCATTACCCCCAATAATTACCTCCTCGGCGCCCCTACGACGCCGCCTAATAAAGTTCAAATGGTAATGATCCGTCAGGTAAACATGTGCTCCAGCAGAGAGATTCAGAGAGGGAGGGAGGGATCATCAAATGATACGGGCCACGCCCCCATGTGTCTTACCCATGTAAGACAGCCTGTACGCCGCAGGCTTTCTCGCTCCTCCTCCCTCCAGCTCCAGTCCTCGCTCCCTAATGGAGCCTGTACGCCGCAGGCTTTTTCGCTTCTCCTCCAGCTCCAGTCCTCGCTCCCTAATGGAGCCTGTCCTCGTTGCCTGTTTGAATTGATTTGACGCCTTTTTCCACCGAGCATGCCATGACTCCATGAGCAAGCAAACAGATACGGGTCTGCAATGCAGCGACGACACCGGGATGCAAAAATTGAAATGAAGGCCATGTTTTCGGTGTCGAAAACAGAGGCGTATGAGAATGATTGTCAAAGGCCCTGATGGCGACGGGCCGCATGGGGATGGGGAAGAAAGGAAGCGCCTACCATGCCATGTCTGCGCCTCCAACCCCGGCTTTTCTCTTCCGTCCTCCTCCGTCCGGCGCAATCATGGGCGGTGCAGCAGCGCCGGGGCAGATGGAAGCAGAGGAGGTGACGGCGAGGACGACGGCGATCATCATCATCAGCCCACATGATGGCTCCCTTGCCAAGAACCCAGTACCCGTCCTGCTCAGCCTACTCTGGTGAAAACAGTAAATGGTATGGGTAGAATTCATCGGAGAAGTAACAGGTGAATGAAAAAGTTCATCGTAGCGTAGGGGGCTGGCTCTCACCTTCATTGCCAGGCCGAATTGAAGCTGCAGGCCATATCCTAGCTCGAAAGTGACAAAGCTATGCATGGTATGTAGAGCAGAAAGAACCTCGGAGAAGAAAGATGCAGTACCTTCTTGGCCAGCAATGAATGAATTGATTGGTTCCAACCGAGAAGAGCCAAGCTTCAATGATGCACAATACCTCCAGAGAGAAAAGGCACGTTTGTTTGACACAGACCGAAAACAGGAATGCACTACTCATTAGCGTTGAAAGACAGCAATTTCTCTGTCAAGTATTACCTGGAGTAACTGCTATGTCTAATTTAATCCAAAAAACTGCTATGTCCATCCCAGTCCCAGTAAACAAAAAGAAAATTACCCTTTTGTTCTTGTTGGGTTACTTATGAGTACCGATGCATCACAGATTGAAGAAATAACAAAAGAGGTGCCGGTCTAGTTCAAATTAAAAGAAACACAGAATACAAATAGTGGGGACAACCAGCTTCCTCTGAACTGAACTGCTGCATATCAACATTATTTTCATAAGAACCAAAATGGTTATACACTCTTCCTCATTTTGAAGCATTGCCGATTACGAACATATTGACAATAAACACTTCATTAATCTCTGCAACCTCAATGGCCCCCCATAGAATCATATATGGCAAAGACACAGTCATTCGCTAACCAAACTTGATGATCAAAGGACAAGGCATATCTCCATATCATGCCCAACTCCCCACCCCCACCAAAATCTAGAGCGAGGAATTAACAATATGGGCACAAGGAAGAAATTCTAGAAGCCAAGCAAAAGTAAGAAGAAACAATTAAACAGGGATGTTACACTGATGAGGGTTCCACATTGCCAGGTTCATTTGCCACATCATCCGCCCCATCAGCGAGTAACTCTGCGTCCTTGTCTTCGTCGCCGGAGAAGTCCCTCCTCTCTAGCTTCGAATTTGCAGCAACAAAAACTAACCGTTGTGCTCGATTTGTACCACTTGCCATGCTCCCCGGGGAAGAGAGCCAGCGCACCATTGTCGGTGTACACCTGAATCCCCTAGATGTTGCATGGAGGAAGATGAGCCGCACAGCTACCTTGCCGATTGACTTGAGCTCGCTCAGGCATGTCTCCCAAACAAGCCTGCTGCTCTGCTTATTCGCAACCTTCATCTTCCCTGTGGACGGATCTGGCTGCCTCACTTGCACAGCCTGTGCATACAATGGGTCCAACCCATCCGACCGCCATTTCATCAGCTCCATCAGCGCAAGGTGTGCCTCCTCCTGTGACACCATTCTGGTGATGAGCCTGTCGACGTCCTTCTCCTGATCAGGAGTCAAGCACTTGAAGGGAGGAAGGTAACGCCCACTGGCATCCTTGACAAGGTAGAGAGGATCCAAAATGAATGCTGCGGACCAGGCTGGGTGGTAGTTTTTTCTGAACCTTTTCTCAACAACACTCAGAGCAATGCCCTCATCAATGTTAAATTTCTCGCACCATTCTCTAACCTTGCTCCTCAATTCCTCCCAGAGTGGCAGGCATTGCCCAACAAGAGGCCTGTCAGCCTCCATCTCCTTCACCATCTCCATGATCAGCTTCACAAGCGAATGCACAGCATCAACCTCTATCCAGAAAGCCTCATTGTGCACCATGTCCCCCATCTCCCGTGCCACTGAATCGTCAATGCACACCAGCTTGTAGGAGTCCTCCTGCACAGCACGATGGAGAGGGTGTGCATTGTTCAAAATGTCCTCCAGCATCTCAAAGGCCGCACGGAAGTCGCTGCCATTGCCGTTGAACGGCACATGTGCGACTCGAAGGAGCATGGCATGCCCAAGCTCTTGGATTTGATACTTGTGCAGCAAGGACCGCACCGCCTGCTTGGTATTGAAGTAGGCGGCAAGCTTGGCAGACTTGGCTGCAGCAGAGCGGAAGAGAGGGAGCTCCCGCGCTAAGTCCCGCACCAAACGGGTAAAGCCATGGATTTGGCAAGACAAGTTCACCATCCAATGGTGCTTGTTCTCAAGATCACGCAGGGCCTTTGATTTGAAACGGTCAGAGACGACGCCCGCGCAACGGTGGAGGTCGTTGGATGAGCCAGAGGAAGAGACGGACTCCACGGCGTCGAGCATCAGCTCCTCGGCGTAGTCGGAGGGCGCCACCGCGGGCACCGGCACAGCGTGGTGGAACACGGACGTGCCATTGGGGAGGTTGACAGATAGAGTGACCACCTGCTCCCGCCAGCCGTCGGCGGCGAGCTGGAAGAATAACGCGTCGCGGACCCGCGCGGCGGCGTCGGCGCGGGCCTCGGCGAAGCGGGCGTCAAGGCGCGGGCCGGCGAGGTCGGCGCGCTGCAGGTCCGGCAGCCCGACGTGGCGGAGGAAGGTCCGGAGCTTGGGATGGCTGGCGGCGGAGAGCGACACGCCGGCCGAGGACTCGAGGAACCAGTCGGCGAGCAGGGCGAGCGCGGCGTCGGCCTGCGGCTTGGGCATCATTGCCACCGGCGATGCCTTGGGTGACTTGAGGCGCTTGACGCTGTCCTCGAGCATGGCGAGAGCACCAAGGTCCTCCTTGCCGCCGGAGAGCACGCGCGCCGACTGGTGCGGTGGCGGTGGCGCCGGCAGCGCGGGCAGCGCGGGCGGGTAGGCCGAGGACGGGTCGATGACGACAAGGTGCTGGTGGTGGGACACGGGGTCCGCGGGCGAGTACGCGGGAGGCATGGAGTGGCGCTTGCGGCTGCCGGAGTGGTGATGGTGGTGGTGGTGCGGGTTGGAGTGGTGGTGCTGGTGGCGCGGCGAGGAGGGCGCAATGTAGGAGATGGGGATAGGGGAGGAGGCGGTGGAGTTGGACGGCAGCGCGAGCTGCTGGTGCTGCGTGGGCG
>OAMR01000368.1:658772-686238 GCA_900205405.1 Echinochloa crus-galli
CAAAACTAGACCTGTCTCTTATACACATCTAGATGTGTATAAGAGACAGGCGCATTGGGCGGCGGCGGCCGCGGTGGGCCGTTCATGGGCGCGCAGGGGCCGGGGGTGGGTGGGGTATTTGGTGGAGGTTTTGGG
Source organism: Echinochloa crus-galli (assembly GCA_900205405.1). NCBI lineage: Eukaryota > Viridiplantae > Streptophyta > Magnoliopsida > Poales > Poaceae > Echinochloa > Echinochloa crus-galli. Next base: position 658,908 of record OAMR01000368.1, read on the forward strand.
GGGTTTAGAAAGAAAGATTTGGGATGCGGGGGACGGAGGAGAAAACAAAGCAACGCAATGCCAAGGCGAGGAGGGGGAGAGAGAAAAAAAGGGCTTGATAGGGACAAAAGAGGAGAGGCGAGGAGGAAGAGATGGATGAATTGAGAAGACTCTTCCTCTGCCCCTGTGTCCTCCTCCAAATACAATATTTTTCTTTTTCGGACGTTCTTCTTATAGGCAGGTGCCCTGTGTGTACACAACCACAGCACTCGCCTCTCCCCGAAAATAATGGGGAGGAAATCTAATCAATCTGTTGTGGCAGCTTGCAATTCTGCCTGGTGCTTGTTTTGTGGCGAGGAGAGGAGGATACACAAGTAGAAGGCCTGGCCGGCCTTTCTCCTTGGTCTCGCTGCAAACTAGAGTAGTAGCGGGCGTAGTGGATTGTGAGGGTGGGGAAAGGGGGAGAGTAGAGGGAGATTTGGGGGCTCACTGGTTGGTTTGGTTTACTGCTGCTGGTAGGCGGGGGGGAAGACGAGGAGAGGAGGTGATGGATGGATGGATGATGACGGTGGGGGGGATGGAGATGGGAAGGAGGAAGAAGTGGGGAGGGCAAGCTACGAATTTAAGGGGGCTGCCTCTCGCTTCGTCGAATTGTTTTTTTTTCATTTCTGTGGTCTTTGGGGCAGGGTTGACCGCCCCTCGCCCACCACCACCACCAGGGTCCAGGGCACGCACCACGCCGCCTCCGCAAGAGGAATGCCTCTGGGAGAACGCTGCCCTGTTCTTTATGGTACACAAGGACTATGTAAAATACTCGGGAGAGGAAGGGGATTGCGTGCGTACAAGTGTGCCGTGACTCGCTCTATACTGGTATAGGCTACTATGCAATGACCACCCTCCCCACAATACAATAAAATACAATACATACTACTATACAGTGCCGATACAATTATTGTGGTGGAATAGTTTTGTGGCCCTAGTCGCCACGAGTCAGGCCACTCCTCGCCCTGTTCATCTAGCTTAACCTTTCTTGTCACCGAGACCGTTTCTTCCCCGGCGGCAGCGCAATTTCGCTGCCGTTTTGCCGTGCAGTCCGGTTGTATTTAATTTTCCTCCCTCCCTGGGTATTTTTAGCAGCATCGCTATACGTTCACTGTAGCTGATGTCACAGCCCAAAATGCTGTGCTAAATTTTGTTCAACTCTACGGCACATGTTTTTTTTGCGAGGACATAGTTGTAGTTAGCGAAGAGAGCACACGCTCTGCTTTTAGCTGCACGGTAGTATGATGATAGGCGGGGCGTAGGGTGCGAATGAGCGCTCGGAGTCAGCACCGGCGTAGAGCTAATGATTTAGCCATGGATAGGTTTCTCTGCGGGACACAGATATTTTTTCCTTTTTCTTTTGGTTTCTATCTTTTCCTTTGTGACACGCATGCCGCCATGCCGGTCTGGACTTCGCGGTCACATCATCAAACTTCTAAAAATTCTCTCTCTAAACTTTCCTATTCACCTATCACATCAAATCTCTCTCCTCATGCATGTAGTACTAAACTGGGTAAATAAAAAAAACTAGTTATATGGTTTTGATGTACACGACGAGACGAATCTTTTGAACCTAGTTAGGTTATAGTAGGACAATATTTACCACAAACAAGCGAAAAGTACTATATTATCTGATGTGTTTTTCACATTTTTTCAGGAACTAAAAACCCACTAGTCTACCAAGCCAAGGACGTGTTGCATCAGCCCCCATTGGATGGAGGACATGACGACCATTGGAGGGCATGTGTCGCGTAATAGCCCGGGGAGAGGGGCTACTCCCTCTACTGTATTCCCTCGAGAGATTAGGTGCATTTGGTTGCCTGCATCAAGCCAGAACCAGGCTCGCGGGATGCAGGAGTTTTAGTTTGGTTGCCTAGTTCACCATTCCAGCCTGGCTGCATACGTGCAAGAAAGCCCCTCAAGCCATGCTTCACAGATACGTGAGAATTGGTCGCATCTCTCGGGCCAGGCTCGCTGGATGCAAGTAATTAGTCAGCTAATGATGTTAGTAGCACATGATTAACAAATATTAAATGATATTAACATATTTTAAGTGAGATTAAAAGTAATAAGATGAAATAAAAGCTGCACATAAATAGTTGCACATATTAAATATCATAATAATTATTATTTTTATTATTTTTTCTCATACGACATGTTCCGTGCGAGCAACCAAACACCATCTCATTTCAACCATGTCGATCAGATGCAGGTAACCAAACACGAGTATATTGCATACATCGAGCCTGTCCCACGAGGGCCTGGCTCTAAGGTACGAGCCAGGCTGAGCTCGTATACGAACCAAATGTGCCCTAATTGCGTGCCCTGACCAACCCAACCCAACATAGACGGGTACCAATTCTGGGCCGGGGTGCTGCGCTGCAATCGCTGCGTTGTACACGTATTGCCACCCACCTGGAAAAAAGCTATTCACATTGATGGGAAACGTTTGAAAAAGCTAGCCACGTTCGTTGAATTTTCTGGATTTGTTTCAAGGACAGACAACAAGGCGTACATGGATTATTTACGGATTCCACATGCAAACCGTGCACAATCTTTATTGTCGCTGCTTTTCTTAATTCACCTAATAATATTTTAATCTTACAAAAATTTAGACCTAATTTTGTTTGCCCATAGTATATCTTATTATATTCTTCCTCTGCGCGATCGTATTTAGTAATTTCGAATTTCAAGAAACAAATTAGTTGGCGGTCATGGATAAGGATACACAGAAAATGGCAGTAAATAGTGCCTATGAATGCGCCAACTGGGACATTCTGCATTTCTTCCAATTCTTTCAATCTAGCAACTACTGGATCATACTACTTCGATACCCCACTGATGTTATAATCGTCAAATATGCAACGTGAACAGTTAGGATGCCCCTGCCGCCTTCCACGTTACAACTGTAACCCATCATACCAAATTCATGTCCAAATTCACTGCGCCACGTGGGAGGCTGACCGCAATGTTGATTCTACGGGTGACCGCACCTAAAAAAATTTCTGGTCGATCCGACCGCGCTTCCCCATGCATTCCCTTTTCCTTTTTCGCAGTGGGCCCCGTCCCATTCTTATCACTTCCAGCCCCTCTCTCTCTCTCCATTCTCTTTCTCTCCCTTCCCTTTCTCTTTCCTCTCTCCCGATCCAGATCCGGCGGAGCTCGCTAGCGGCGGCCTCCGGGGACGGAGGTCGCATGGCCCGTGGAGGCAGCCCTGGCGGAGCTCGCTCGCCCGCGCGGGGCAGCAGTCCCGGTGGAGCTCTCGCGCGCGGCGGCGGCGGATTCGGCGGGGATTCCACGCGAGCTGCGGTGGAGTTCACCTCCGATGGGGAGATGCCGGGCGGAGGCCGGCGGAGCTTACCCCACGCGAGGAGGGCACGCACCGCGGCGGAACTCGCCTGCTCAAGGAGACGTCCAGCGGTGGCCGCCTCCGCGACCAACGCCGTGTCCCGCCGCCCGTCGGGAGGGTCCACCGCCCAAGGCGCCGACGTGCTCCAGCCGGCGGCGTGAGCTGCGGCGGCTCAGGAAGGTCTAGATGCCGCGTCATCGTCGGCGTACCCCGCGGCGACCCCGTCGACGGTTTCCAACTCCTCCGACGCCAGGTTGCTGAAGTTGCCTTCAGATTGTGGAGGTTGGTGATGAGGTCTGGTTATTTTTCGAGCTCGTCGGTGTGGTTTATTTCACATCAGTCTCGTCTCCCTCCCCCTATAGAAATCCTTAACCTCTCCGTGCTGCTGTAGGGGAGTACCATGCGGGTGTTGCGAGCTCCACATAGCGGCTGGTGGTGGAGCAAGCAGGCAGCGCAACAGGAAGCGGAGCATGAAGTGAAGCTTGTTGCTAGCAGAGTAACAAGCGCAGCATGCTGGCTGTAGCATTCTCGGTGAGCTGGAGGTCTACGTTCTTATGCATGTGGGGTGCCCAAACATCTCCAAGCATAGAGACTGAGCTTCTGATTAGAGTAGTATATGAACATATCCCTACTGTCATTACATTTAAGCAATCATTCTAATTTGTGCAAGGTAATTCATTTGTCATCTAATAACTTTTACCGTATTTAGTGAGATTGCCCTGTAAAATGGTTGCCCAGTTGATGTATATTACGCGTTGATGGCCTTGCTATTGTATCTCTTGGGGTTCGAAGGAATTGCATGTTGCTACCATGGGGGGATTATGCCTAGTGTAGAGGAGGATCCTAGTGTGGCTGCTTGTAATTTTTGTGCCAAATGATCTCCTAGAAGTGTTGTCCAACCATTTGTTTTATCCTATGTAGTCAATTTAATACTTGTTGTCATGTATGTTTGGCGGAGTGCTGATTTAACCTATCCAATATGATTGTTTGTTGATATTAAAATGGTGATGCCTACTGCATCTGTTTCAGTTAATTTTCATATAAAACTTGGCTGCATAACTTCACACAAACCTTTTTGTTCATATACCTTTTGTATATAACATTTTTAGAAAATATTTTGTACTAAACTTTGTCTAGGTAACATTTTGTATATAACACTTTTTTCTTTTTATTTTTTAGAATTTAATATTATGTGCTTAGAACATAGATTAAAGTGAAGTTGAAGTTATCCAGATAAATTTTGATGAATGTGGTTGGACAGGGAGACCGGCGCCAAGTGGCTCCATGCTCTCGACGAGGCGCGAGGGTGCCGCACATCTCGTGGTGCGACACGCCGCCGTACTGGTGCTGGATGCCTGGATCCCTCTCGCCGACTCCTGCAGGTTCGCTCAACAATTTGTCGATTTCCCTCCACCTCGCTTCCGATTACGTTGCAAATCATACGGTGAATCAACATGCATACCCATTTATCTCACCCAATCTACATTTTCCAGAAATATATGATCTTTTGCAATAAGCTTCTTTATATAACTTTTGTAGATAAAAGGTTGGGTAGTTTTGATTGTAGAAGTTTTGAAGACAAGTTGTATTAAGAGTTCCGTAGTAGTTCCAAACTATTTCTTGAAAATATATTTATAGAAACTTCTCCTGACAAGTTGTTTGTAAAATATATTTATAGAAACTTCCGTAGTACCTTTCATTTACAGGAGTCAATCTAGCATTTTTAATTCACAATAAGCATTGAGCATAAAGCTTATCCGTCAATGAACATGATGAATTACCTTAAAAAATGTGTAGTATCTTGGGTTGAATATATTGTTAATCTTTTAGTTAAAGTCAAACATTCCCCTTAAACTCAGCTAGCTAGACTACCTACTTTTCAGAAGATTGTTGTACATTTTTTTGTGAAAAGTTATAACAATAACTCTGTTCTCTAAAATTATAACATATTATCTAGAAAAGCACATGCTTATAACTTACTTATCGAACCCGTCATTATTAGTACTCATACTAATCCAGCAAAGTTCAGTCAAGAAGTTATTATAAAAATATTTTCTTTAAAAATTATTGAAAAAGTTTTTTTTAAAAGCTATTAGTAAATTATGTTAAAAAGAAAATTATGATGACAAGTTAAAAGGTTTTCTTTAAAAGTTATTAGTAAAATATGTTCTGTAAAAGTTTCTATTTCAAAGTTAAAAATAAAAAAATTATGTCTGATAAGTTATTAGTAAAATGTATTATGTAAAAGTTTCCGTTTAAAAGTTTCCTATTAAAAGTTTCGTTTTCGAAGTTTAAAATAAAAAAATATGTTTTGATAATTTATTAGTAAAATATATTATGTAAAAGTTTCCTTTGAAAAGTTTCTTTTGAAAGTTTAAAAAAATATGTTTGATAAGTTATTAGTAAAATATATTATGTAAAACTTTCCTTTTAAAAGTTTATTTTTCAGACTTAAAAATAAAAAATAATGTTTGAAGAATATATATAAAAAGTGTTATTAAAAGTTGTTAGTAAAGTTTTTTGTAAAATGTTTCCTAAGCAAAGTTATATACAAAACTTTTATACTTAAAACTTATATACAAATTTCTCGGTAGACATTTTTTTACTTTTCCTTTTTTAATTATTAAACATTTTCTAGAAAAGTTTTTTTTAGCGAAGTTGTACAGAAAACTTTTGTCTAAGGTTTCCATATAAAAAGTTATCAACAAATATTCTGATAAGTAGATTAAGTTATCTATAATAAATAGTTTTTACCAAAGTTATTGTGAATGCCATTTTTATATATAGTTTATTTTTAAACAATAATTGTCAAAATGTTTTCTTTTGCAAAAGTTTTACATGAGTTTTCTATTAAGTTTTATGTTGCAAAATTATGTTAGTAAAATTATATAGAAAACTTATGTATAAAAACTATATGCAAGAGTTATCAACAAATATTCTCAACAAAATCATTTACAAAAGTTTTGCAGACAAGTTTTACCGAGAAAAATATTTTACATAAAAAATTGACACGAAAATGTCATGTAAAATATTTCAGACATTGTATATATAGAAAAAGGTGCTACAAAATAGTTGTCCATAAAACTTTGGTAGTTAAGTTTCCTACAAAAGACAATATTTATTTTTATTGAACTTTTTAGCAACATAAAGTTTTCTTTGAGTAATTGTTTACCTAAATTTGTATATAAATTTGTCTAGAAAAATTTTTTGTCTAAAAGGTTATATAAAACCTTTTGCTACATAGTTTTAGAATTTTCTCTTTTTTCATAATTTAACTATTTTTCATCATGACTACCACAACAACATAACTTTTGTTCATATATATCTTAGTTTGATTGATAAAATACAACTAACAATCTCAATTCTTATTTTTTATCAGGTTTAGAAGGCAGTAAGATATGATAGGGGGCGGTGGAATGACAATATTTTTGTGTTCCTTCTACATCAATTTGAAAATATTGTACACCTAATTTTATATTTTATCGAATAATTATTGTTCTTAATTTTCTAGATAAAACTAGTTTTATTTGACTCCCCCCACCCATTTATTTCATCCATTCTCCATTGTCCCGAACGATCAAAAGAGAATTTATGAATCTGGAAAGAGAATGGTGTGGAAAAAAGCGCGGGAAGGCAGCTGCCTGTGGGAATGGGAAAAAGCGCCGGAAGGCAGCTGGCGTGCGTTTGGCAACGCGGTTCCCAAAAAGGGAATGACCTGGCGCAGGTAGGCCGAAATATTCTGTTCCGGGCTGTCTGAAAATTGACCTCACCAACTCGCTTCGTGCGGTCGACCGCAAATTAGAGAAGCCCGAGGCTGACTCGGGATATACGCTAGGTGTATGTATATATAAATAACGGCAATTATATGGACAAGAATCCTTGCACTATTATAAATGCATAAACCGTATTATTGTCCATTTGTATTACTACCATATTAAAGAGCATGCACTAGTATATTAGAAAAAACACTATTTTTTTAGTTGCCAATCCAAATGCTCGATATTTTCAACACTAACAAATATGCTAGCGCGATATGGGTGTGATATCTTTATTATAAAGTTATTTTAGACTATTTAATTAGTGGATACTTAGCCATTTTTTTCTTTTTTAAAAAAATTTTCGCGTCTTTTCTACTATTAGACCTATTAGATGCCCTATAGTCTACAAAGTTAATAGAAGTACATGTCTACATGCAAACAAGTAGGCTACAATAAACTGTCTCCTCGTTATTACTCTCCCCTCCACATGGATAATAAACAAAAGATCTGATTTAGTTAGTCTTGGATCCTGTTCGGATTAATGGACCAAATTTAAAAGCTAACATTTGGTCCATTAATTAGGTGGTCCAATCAGAGAACTTGAGCTAAAATTTTACTTACTCCCTCCGTCCCATGAAGACTGCACTTCTGAGATTTAAAAAAATCACATAAAAGAGTGCTCTCCTAGCATTTGAACCACTTATGAGATCATGTTACCAATAATACGCTGAAAACAAGACGTCGAATAATACTCTTTTAGCCAATCTGCATCATTAACTAGCACATCTCTCCTAAAAACGAGGTGCTGACCATAAAAAAGATAAACCAACCAACTAGAATTAATGCAAATCCTTCAATTAATAAGGGGTACTATGGTCATTTGCCGCTTCCACTAATTTATCTGAGAATATCTAGAAGTGCAATCTTCGTAGGATTGACGGAGTATACCATAAATAAAAAAAGTCTACCCCACCTATTTTGGACTAAAAGCAACGAAAAGGAGATACACCTCTTGAAAAACCGGAATACCCTCATTTTCCACCTTATAATCCAAACAACTTCCGTATCAGTAAAAAGTAGGGTAAAATAAAATAGACATTCAGTGTCTCCCATGTGTCTCTCACCTAAGTTTTCATCGGTGGATCCAAACAGGTTATGTACTAAATTTATTCACCTAAACTTTAGCCTAAACTAAATTTAGTTCTACGTGATACAAACAGGATCTCATACTCTCTATTTTCGTGGACACACAATTTTTGGAATGGAGGGAGTAGCAAGTTAAGATGAATAGTTGGAGATATAACACATAAAATAGTTTTTTTAAAATGATGCAAACTATGACTCTCCAAGTGCAAATAATTTTACAAAAACTAATCCATTTTGAAGAATCAGATAGGACAATGAGGCACAAACTTGAGAAAAAGTTGGCTTAGCCTTAATGGTGAGCATGTTCCGAGCAATGATTACTCTTTTTTGGAACGCGTATTATAGGTAAGGCCAGTCTCAGTGGGAGGGTCATCGACACAGTTACCTAGACTGGAATCTTAAGAACTGTGCCAGTGGAGGGTCATGGTGATGACCCTCCTCTCACATTTCATGACCCTCCTCTTTTCTCTCTCATAATACTATTGGTACATGTTATCAAATTTAATGTCTATGACACTCCCTTGACCCTCCCACTGAGAGTGGCCTAAGACCCTACACTATTCAAATAGAGGGTTAATATGTAGGCTTTAGTTTATCTAAATCTCAAAAAAATGTGAAAACATTAGTTTATTTTTTTACATGAAAAAAACATTAGTTTGTTGAATGAACTTGATGGGTGTTAATGGATATTAACGTGTTGAGAAAAGACTAGTATGTCATCAACTTTATTCCCTTTTCCACCCAAGAGAGAGGGGATGAAAAAAAACATGTTTATAACTTTTAGCTAAAGTTTGGCATGGATCCAAACAGTCATAGCTAAAGTTTAGCGGATCATAATATTGGAAGCCTATTCAACAACTACATTGATTGGTCAATGAGTACAGGTGAGATTTAGAAAACATAAAAATTAAACCAACAAAAGTGTGAAGACCAAAGGCGAGATGTAGGTCGATATTTGGAATGGCCTAGCTTGTAGATGGTCTTTTGCAATTCTTCCTTAATAAAATGAGATTGTATGCATTTCTAATGATGAAATCATATTTAATTTTTCTATTTGTATTTGACAACAACAGTTGATTGTCAACTTATATTCAGCAACCATTGTGCTAATTTAATCCAAACGTAGCAAATTAGACTTCAGTATCACTCTATTTATTAGATGTCCAATTAACGAAAAGCAACATTCCACATAAGAAGAATTCTAAAATTACCTAATAAAAATGTTCGACTTAATTCCAACTTGATTTTTTTTGAAAATTTCTACCCGTTATTTATTTCTTGGGATTTTTAGAAATTCTAAATCACAATTGCACCTAATTTTGTAATAGTGCTACAATTTTACTAGAAATACAACATAGACGACCTCTTCCACTATGTTTCCAATCGTTGTTTCTTTTATTTACTTTTACGCCTTTTTTCAAAACACAATATAGACGTGCATGTTTACACACACAACCATACAAACAACACATTGCACATGGCGTAAAGAATATCTATGGGAGACTGTGCCGTCGTGTCTTAAGATTAAGATTGAAGTCACCGTATGCATCTCTCTGTTGACAGTTTGTCATACTATTGAAAAGGATAATTTGACACATAGCATAGTTTTATATTTAGTCCTCTTTTGTATGAGCTGAAGCCATTGCACTCAAATTATATAAATAAGATCTCTTTGCTACCCCACCCAAAGTGTGTGGGCCACTGGCTAGGGCCTTCAAAAATAATTTAAAGGGCGACACAATACTACATTGAGGCATAGACCGTACCGTTTCTTCAATTTCTTTGTGAAAGAACTAGTCACGCTGGTTTGGTGCTATAACTAGAGAAGTTTTGATATTTTCAAATCAACCGTGGCTCCCATCAGATATTCTCCAGCCACAAATAACTACCATGTCCATATAGCCAGTCGCTGGTCCTGACCGCAAATCTGCTCCGGTCTAAAAGGTGGAGGCCCGAATGAACTGAAAATCCCTGCCCACTCCAGGTACGATACAACTTGTAAAGTATTGTCGTCCGGATCTTTTTTTCTAAAACAAATTTCGTATCATGATGTTGTGGAATATATAGTGCAGATATGATTTTCCAACATGGTAATATCCTGGGAGATTGTATGGCTCTCACATCCTGATCTCATCTAATCTACCCCTATACTAGCTTAGCCCAAAGAACAAAAGAAAGTAGCTTTGTTCTTGCTGGGTGGAATCCTTTTTATGTACACGGCATGTAGCTGGAATTCGGTACACCCTGAGGAAAATGTCCAATTTTGACATGACCTGCCCCTTTCCTGGAGGAAAAGATGAAAAGACCCTGATTGCCACGGATGTGTCATGGGTGTGTCTTTAGTTACAAAAAGTGAAAGAAAAAGTTTGGTGAAAATGTCACATCGGACACTGTAGCGCACTGTAGCACTTTTCGTTTGTTTGTGGTAAACATTGTCCTACCATGACCTAACTAGGCTCAAAAAATTCGTCTCGTCGAGTACATCAAAACCATGTAATTAGTTTTTTTATTTACCCATGTTTAGTGCTCCATGCATGAGGAGACAGATTTGATTTGATTTGATTTGATGTGATAGATGAATAGTAAAATTTAGAGAGAAAATTTTTGTGCGCGCGCGCGCACGTCAGGATGGCAGCAACAGCTGCGGCTTGTGCTGAAAGGCCTTAGACAAGACGTACAGGAGTCGTACGTATTAATCAACAAGCAACCACTACTATTATATATACTGATACAGATTAGAATAGTACAGTCCGAGTCTGATCTAACTATAAACAAAGGCTGCTTTTGCTGATGCTTACTACTATGTATATGATAATTATCGCTGGTGCATGCCTTTTGGGAAATTCTTTTTTGTATCTGATTTTTGGAGATAGGGTGAGAGACCAAAACACGAACACTAGTACTAGTTTCATGAGAGTGTAGTTGGCGCCGGCGCCGGCGCCGGTAGGCATAGCGATTTGGAGGCGAAGATATAGTATTATTTCATCGGCAGGGCAGGGGGATGGTGATTATGACTGCCTTTTGGTCATTTCAATTACCTTTTTTTACATCGAATGATTCGTGCAATCCGCGGGGGAATATTTTAATGCGTGGCATACGTCCGCGTATCATCTGCCACATACAACACACACTCTCTCTCCGTGAGCTGAAAAAGGGAGAATAACGACCTAAAACACGATTACAGGGTCGCCATTAATGGTAGGTGTAGTGGTTTCGCGGTGGGCTACCTCCTATGTGTCTATGGCATGGCCCCGGGGCCCCGGCCCTCTCTCTAGCCCCGCATGCTGCGTCTAGGCATGTTTAGGAATAATAATTAATAGTTTTTCTGTGGACCGACCCACATGGCCCAAAACAAACAACTAACAGTGGTCAGTGAGTGAAGTGTAATTCTTGGCGGTGTTCACTTCCTAAGAAGGGGATGCGAATTTGGGTGAAAATGTCACATCGAACACTGTAGCATACTGTAGCACTTTTCGTTTGTTTGTGATAATCATTCTCCTACCATGACCTAACTAGGCTCAAAAGATTCGTCTCGTCGTGTACATCAAAACCATGTACTTAGTTTTTTATTTACCTACATTTCATGCTCTATGCATGAGGAGAGAGATTTGATGTGATAGTGAATAGCGAAGTTTAGAGAGAGAAAGTTCGGGGAAAGTTTTGGATTTGAAGGAAAGTGAACACCGCCCTTGTCTGTTTCGTTTTCTTTGCGAGGTAAATGTAATTTTATTCCATTTAACCTTACCTGACATGAGCAGCACGGTGACGATGTTTGTTGGAAGTTGGAACTGGATCCGTGTAATCGCCGACTCGTCCTGTTCGTTTGGCTGGTGGCTGGTGGCTGGCGCTGATTTTTGCTGAGAGAAAAACACTGCTGGCTGGTTGGTGGCTGGTGTCTGGCGCTGGTTTTCGCTGAGAGAAAATACTGTTGGCTCGCTGGAAACAATCCAAACGAACAGAGCGAAGGGAAATTGGTACCATTTTTTTTGCGATTGCTCCATTATATTTGTTTCCCAGCAGCAATAATCTAGAAAATAATGGTGAGTACTTTCGGATGTGTATGCCTCTATGCAATGAATTATACACACGTACACAACAAACAACAAAAACAATAACAACAAACAGAATTTTGGATCTACAAATTTCCCATTATACCAAATGCAATGCCATATATTTTCCATGTGTGCCTTTCGAATGAATAAGCTACAAACATTGTTTTGTATATCTTTGGAGAATAAGAAGAGAAACTTTACCAACCTAGCACAAATTTGGTAGCATTACATAATAAGAAATAGAGTACTTGAACATAAGAGCGTCTTCAACAGTCCTAACTAGTACCAGCTATAATTTTTTTTAAAAAAATTAGTTACAAAAATTTCACATCATCATGTAGGTTCTACTTATAACAAGTTTTTTTTATTTTTTTTAGTCTCTCTACGATATGAGGGCTATAATTTTTTTCCTCTCTCCCTCCAATTCGCACCCACCAATTCATTGCGGTCTTGCTCGATATGTACATTCTTCCAGCTAACTAAGAACCAACAGTTAGTGACTTATTTTTCTTGTTCTCTCTTGTCTATATCACCAAATAGCCAGCTCAAATAGATTTATCGAAGACGCTGTGTTATACTTAAAAGTGTATACAGTGGCGGCTTCGCTGCAGCTTTGGTTGTCATTCTAAATTTCTATAGAAACTTACTTACATGTACATGGAATACATTTTAGTTGATAGAAATTTTAAGCATATTTGAAGCTTTGTATTGAGTTTAATTAGTCCGGTTCCTAACTCAGTTATGGTTCCGCCCCTTAAGTGTACACACATATCTCCTACCAACCCAGCTAATAAGCTCCTTTCCACGTAACAGTAAGGAAGATATTTCCTAGTACTGTATGACATAGCAGTGTGATAACCAAGCGAAGGTTAATTTGTCATTTGACTATAGTCACGTTCAAAAGTCACAAATGCCCTATAACCAACCGAGTTATCCCGATTGAGGCACGCTATGTAAAAGGCATCTCGCTGCTGAAGTCTGTTAAGAATCTGGCTAGCTCTATCTTATTTATGAAGCTACAAACAAAAGCATCCGATTAGACGTGACATCTTTTTACGGGTTGAAATTTATTTGCATGCCTCCTTTTCCTGTCGGAAAGAACCTTTTAGACCTCTAATCAGCCCATTTCTATGGACCTCTTTGGCTAGTTTTGGTAGTCTCCCCGATGCAACAGGATTCTCAGACTAATATATCTAGTTCCGTCTCATCGTACACTCTCCATCCCTTAATATATCACCCGAGAAACATATTTGTGAGAAAACACGAATTTTCAGAGACAAGGGATATAGAGAGTATGAATATGATATGGGCTCCTTTGCTGAGATAGGAAGGAGGTAGATGGGATCTCGCCCTCATGCTGGAGGCTCTAAAATTAATCCTCTACTTGTTCCTTGATCTAAGGCTGTCCGCACCGGTCTCCTGCAAACACTCTTGCAGGAGATCTTAGCGGAACAAACCCCCGCACCGGGGTCCTCCATTGTGTTGACAGCCAAAATTGGCAGTCACCGGGACAAACCGGTCTGACCGGAGACCGGTTTGGGTCTGTAATTCGAGTAGGTTTAGGATTCCGAGTTTGATCCCATATTGTAACCGATTCATGAGGGGTAAGACTTCCCTGGCCTATAAATATAAAGGTTAAAAGGCCGATTGAGGTATTCCAATCGAATCAACACCAGTTTTGTCTCTATTTTTGCCTCTCAAACCATAGTCTTTTCCAACCCCATATTTGATGCCATATTTGTTGTTCTTTGCTCGTCTCTACGGCGTTCAAGGACGTTCTAGGTGGCCTGCCGACCCTAGAGCAACCCTAGATTGCTCGAGCTCCGACGGGGTCCCTCCCGAGTTTGGGTTTCTAGGTCTTCACGACTTCCCGACAGAAAGCGGTCAGACCAGGTTCTGTAAACCGGTCAGACCGGTTTGCCCGAGGGAGGCCGGGTGTTGGCCGTGGTGACGGCGTTGCTGCGTGTTCTGCGAGATCTCGAGTTTGTTGGCGCGCTTCTGTGTCAACATACTTTTTGGCGACTCCGCTGGGGATCGAACCCAGAATCTCTAAACCCTAAACCCTACTGTACTGGTGTCAACATACTGTAAACCGGTCAGACCGGTTTAAGGTGAAACAGTGGCTTCAAGATCGAATTGATCATTATCGGACAAATACAGGAGGTATGTTTGAAGCTATTGAAGATCTGGGAGATATGGATAAGCTGGGTCAAGGTTTTACATCAGCCGACCCCTTAGAAAAAATAGATATTGGTGATGGTACTATTCCTAGACCAACTTTTGTGAACTAAAATTTATCGGCTGAATATAAAGCCGAATTAATAAAGTTTTTGAAAGAATATGTCGATTGTTTTGCTTGGGAATACCGTGAGATGCCTGGTTTGAGTCGTGATTTAGTCGAGCATCGTTTACCAATAAAAGCCGGTTTTAGACCTTTTAAGCAATCGGCTAGACGTTTTAATTCCGCTATTTATGACCGAATAAAAGAAGAAGTTAATCGTTTGTTAGATGCTGGTTTTATTCGGACTTGTCGTTATGCGGAGTGGATTTCTAATATTGTTCCCGTTGAAAAGAAAGATTCAGGAAAACTTAGAGTATGCATTGATTTTTGAGATCTTAATAAAGCTACTTTGAAAGATTCGTATCCTATGCCTATACCCGATGTTTTGATTAACGAAGCATCTGGACATCGTGTTGTTAGCTTTCTTGATGGTAATGCTAGATATAATTAAATATTCATGACCGAAGAAGATATGCACAAAACTTTCAATGTCCAGGATTTATTGGTTTGTTTGAGTGGGTGGTTATGACTTTTGGATTGAAGAATGCTGGCGCAACTTATCAAAGGGCTATGAATTTAATCTTTCATGATTTACTTGGTGTGATTGTGGAAGTGTATATTGATGATATTGTAGTTAAATCGGATGGATTGGATCATCACTTAGCCGATTTAAGACTTGCTCTTGAGAGGATGCGACGGTACAGTTTGAAGATGAATCCACTCAAATGTGTTTTTGGTGTTTCGGCTGGGAAGTTTCTTGGGTTTGTTATTCATGAGAACGGCATAGAAGTTGATCCCAAGAGAATTGAAGCTATGAAAAAAGTCGAAGCTCCTACTAGCAAGCATGATTTACAGAAAGATGTGTATAAGAGACAGGGCATAGGATATGAATCTTTCGGGGTGGCTTTATCAAGATCTCTAAAATCAATGCAAACTCTAAGTTTTCCCGAATCTTTCTTTTCAACGGGAACAATATTAGAAATCCACTCCGCATAACGACAAGTCCGAATAAAACCAGCATCTAATAAACGATTAATCTCCTTGAAAGGATCAACACTAGGCCTAGAGGGGGGGTGAATAGGCGTTGCTGAAAAATATCACAAACAACTCCACAACAAGTTAACTCTGCCGGAATTTCCGGTAGCTACCGGAAATTTCCGCTAGAAGGACGGAAATTTCCGGTCACTACCGGAGATTTCCGGTGACAGGCAATTCAGATTGTGGAGCAAAGACAACAAAGTGTATGAATCAAAGTGTTCAATAGAAATTTGTAGGTGCTCTGAAAGAGAATTTATACACAGCAACTACACAGAATGATAGATCGAAAGATAAAGGTGATGAACTTGCTTAGAACAAGATGAACTATATGAAAGCTAGAGGCAATATTAAGCACAACAACGAGAGACACAAGATTTAACCCGAAGTTCACTCCACAAAGGAGCTACGTCTCCGTTGAGGGTCTACGAAAGGCGGGCTTATCAACTTCAAGCCTCTTTCCTCTACTTAGTCACCACAAAGGTGCTAAGCCCACTTACTTGCAAATCCACGAAGGATGGGGTGATACAAACTTCCAAGGCGAATCCACAAGCTTGATTGGATGCTCTTGGTGACGCCTAACTGTCTAGGGGATGAATCCCCAAGAGTAACAGACAAGAACACAACAATCCACGAACTTGATGCTCAAGAGTGAGAAAGGATGAAGCTTGAATCACTTAGCTCAAATCTCTCAACAAACACACCACCACAAACTTGGAGATCGAAGCAAGGAGTGTTGGGAGAGCACTTGAGAGCTTTGGGAGAGCTAGGGTTCGTCAAAGAGGCCAAGAGAGCCGGTATGTGGCATATGAGGGGGTATTTATAGCTCTCCCCATAAATGTGACTGTTGGGGGGATTTATGACGGAAATCTCCGACCATTCACCGGAAATGTCCGTCGCATTTGCCGGACATTTGCACAGTACACCGGAAATTTCCGGTGGTCAACAGAACAGTTCGATTATCCGGCAAACGTCGGAAATTTCCGATGTTCCAGCGGAAATTTCCGACAAGTACCGGAAATTTCCGACAGTAAGCAATTAGATTGAACTATTTGGAGTTTTGGTGCTGTGGCTATGAGATAGGTTTGAGGGAGTGTAAGAGCATCAGAGTTACATGATTTCACAGTTACTTGTCCCTCTTGATAGTACGGTGGTCCTATACTCAAATCATAAAAACCTATTTAATTTAAGACCTTCAAGATCCTCTATAAACCTTTTGATAGAAGTTGGGTACCATCCTTTCTCATTTCTCCCACTTTTCTTTTTGTGTTGCACCTGCACATCTCATTCAAAGCATTATATCCAAATTTCTATAGTCATTAATCACCAAAATTGATTAAGTGCCTAGATGCACTTTCACTTAGGGCGCCTAAAAGAGGGGTTCTACTCAGACTTTATGTGGCGGCTGAACAAAGAGTTATTAGAGCTGTTTTGACTCAAGAAATCGATGCTAAGGAGTATGTGATTGCCTATATAAGCCGACGGCTCATTGATGCGGAAACGAGGTATACTTTCATTGAAAAGTTGTGTTTGACATTATACAATGCTTGTACTCAATTGATGCATTATTTATTATCTAGTACTTGCATCGTGTTATGTCAAACCGATGTGATTAAACATATGTTGCAAAAACCGATTTCGAGTGGAAGAATCGGTAAATTGGCTTATGTTTTAGTTGAGTATGATTTGGCTTGTGAACCTCTAAAATCTATGAAAGACCAAATTGTAGCTGATTTTATTGTTGAACATCGGATTGATGATACTTGTGATTTCGACGTCGGTTATGTTGCTTGTACACCATGGAAACAATCGGCCTTCTAGCCTTTATATTTATAGGCCAGGGAAGTTTTACCCCTCATGAGTCGGTTACAATATGGGATCAAACTCGGAATCCTAAACCTACTCGAATTACAGACCCAAACCGGTCTGATCGGTTGGGCAAACCGGTCAGACCGGTTTGTCCCGGTGACTGCTAATTTTGGCTGTCAACACGTTGCTTCCCCTACGGTAGCGAAGGGCAGCCTCTCCCACAAAGCTGGCGCTCCCCAATCCCCAACCACCGCCGCACCGCCTTAGATCCACCACTAGCCAAGCTGAATCGCCTCCGCTCCCCGCTGTCGAGCGCTCGTCAGAGCGGCATTGGACGACCTCGAGCCCTGCACGCCTGCGCTCGTCGAGCCGGAGAGGGCGACCGGGCCCCTACTACTGCTCCACCGGCCAGCCATCATCCCCGCGAAGGCCGTTTTCGCTCCACCGGGCAGGCCCCTGCTCCCGCTCCACCAGCTGGCCGTCGTCCCCACGAGGAGCTGGAAGACGAGGAGGCGGGCGTGCCGGAGGAGGTGATGGAGGATGAGGAGGCGCCAGCATGAACACGCCTCGTCCACCTCCTTGACGTCGATGGCCACAACGGAGGCCGCATCATGCTGTTGCGCTCCTCGCTGTGTCCGCCGTGCCCGCCACCAGAGCACAACGTGTTCGCCGCTGCCGAGGTGTGCCCGCCGCCGCGGCCCGGAGCCGCTCGATGGGGTGCTGCTGGCCTCCGCCACATCCACAGCCGCACGCCGGAGAGGGGACGACGGCCGCCCGCTCCACCAGCGGCCCATGTTGTCGGCGTGCATCTGGCCCCGACAAGCTCCACGGCTGGCATGCACACCTTGCGTAGCGGCCGAAGGGAGGAGGCGCGGATTGGAGCGATGGTGTGGGAGGAGGCGGGGGCGCGGAGGGGCGGCGGCGGAGGGAGCTTGGGAGAAGAAAATGTACAGAAAAGAAAAAAGAGAGGGAATAAAATATGAGGTAGTTGGTATAGAGAAAGATGATAGATGAGAGACGGGTGCGGGAGAAATTGGGATAGGGGAAGGAATCTTGATGATCAGGAGAGAATATTCCTTTTAGGGAAGGAAATAGAGGAGCACGAGTGCGGACAGCCTAATTGGACACAAGGGGCCTCTATTAAATGGGAAAATTTGCTACAAGACATGCAAAATGGAGCGCGTTTGCTGAGACACACTGTTGACCGCGTTATATGCTGGTGGACACTCTCCTTTTGTGCAAATTTGCTGGAAGGCACCGCTCCTATTAAAATAACGTTTTTCAGACAAGTAGGAGAGAGAAACGTGATGAAATGTCATTCTTACCCCTGACTCCACTTGTCATATTCTTCCCCTTCCCCAATAGTTGTGTCAAGCCCACGCTGGCCGGTGCTCAAGCTCGCGCTCGCGCGTCGCGGTGCAGCCGCGGTGCTCGCGCTCGCACGCAAGTCACGGAATGACAAGTGGGACCAAGGGCAAAAATGACATTTCCTTACCGTTATCTCTCCTTCCCAGCCATGAAATGTTATTTTAATCGAAGCGGTGTGTTCCAGCAAATTGGCACAAAACTGCAGTGTGTCTCAGCCTATTAGGCGGTCAACGGTGTGTCTCAGCAAATGAGCGTCATTTCGCATGTCCTGTAGCAAATTTTCCCTAGAAGTTTCCAGCTAAGTACATGATTAAAGGTTGCCGTACAGTTACCATTAATAACGACTTGTACTGAAACCTAAGTTAGTAAGTTATACACAGGTTAAACGACAAGGACATAATACCAAGTATGCTAACTTATGTACTCGGTCTTGTATTAGCCAAACAATCTACATCTAGTATGTTTGGCTAGTGGAACTACACAAGTAGTGTCAAGTGATCTGAACCTACTAGTGGTATTGAACAGTTTTCAGGGAACAACTACTTAACACAAGCTCAAAAATATTCTTCCGTCCGGAGGACCATATATGAAATCAATCTTACACAATTACGGAGTATAAGGCGGTGGAGATCAAGGGTTCGGCCGAACCCCCTGGTTCGGCCGAACCGACCCTGGTGCCCGAAACGCCAGGGGGTACCCCCCCTGGTCCCTTGGCGGTTACTCCAGCCCCAACCGTCCTATGGATCTATAAATAGGACCCTGCATTCTCACTTGACTCAGCCTATTAGACGGTCAACGGTGTGTCTCAGCAAATGAGCGTCATTTCGCATGTCCTGTAGCAAATTTTCCCCTATTAAATAGAGGTGACTCTGAACCCTAATCTACGGATGCCGCTATAGTACCCCCACGCTACAGTGCACGTGGTCCTGTTTACAGGCTGTGCCCTAGGCCTCTAGCCGGCCCACTAGTCATAACACTTCACCACCCCTCGAAGACTGCTCGTCCCCGAGCTAGGACAATGCGTAGACCTACAAACACCTCACTCAAACATGACTTGACATGACACACTCCATTAAGCCTTTTACATCTCCACTTAAACCCATGCTATTGTTGGAATGCCACAATTGCTGAAATCTTGAAACATCAGTTGCTCACGTGATGAAGAAGCTAGAATGGAGAAAGAAAATAGCACACCAACTCTAAAGATGATGATGATCCAGGGTGAGCATATTATAGTACAGCTCGCGGCAGCCAAATGAAGCAATGCTCATGGCGGCCAAAGCTAGCACCCCGATGGTCCTGCGAGGGGTACTGGTGATGGCCCGCACGACAGTCGAACGCTGACGAAGGACTTGCCGAAGAGAAGCGTCACATGGAAGTCAGAAGGAGTTGCGGAGGAGCTCCCGTGGGCCGAGCTGTAGCCACGAAGGTGACGGTAGCTGGAATAGAGGCTCCTAGCGGAAGATAGATGGGGCGGGTGCAGAAGCCGAAGATGGGGCGGCTGTTGGTCACTTGTAACACACACACTAAAGCCAAGGAGCTCTTCCACTTCATTTCTAGTAGAGTTAGGATAGTTTAGTTGGGAGTTAGAGTCAAGTAGAGCTGTGCCTCGGAGGTTCCGGAGTCGTCCACCAGGTGAAAATAGGAAATACGTGCTATAGGGGTCGGAAATGACAGAAACGGCCGAACGACATGTTCGGCCGGTTATCCCCCTTAGCCGTACAGGCCACCGGGAGCCATCCACGTCATCGTCAACCAAACGAACATATCAAATGACAAGTGGACGACCGCCAAGTCAACCCGGAAACACCGACACGTCATCCTGGGCCCACAGAACAAGTTCCACCTCAGCAGAAGCCAGCCCAGGACAGCCAGGACGCAGAGGCGGTGCAGGGGAGGGCCGGCCACGGCCCAGGCCCGTTCGGCCGAACAGGTCGGTTCGGCCGAACCGGCTGCCTTGGCGGTTACCCAGCCTCCAACCGCCATCACCCGACCTGTCCAAGCTATAAATAGGACCCCCTAGTGTCACTTATAACACACACCACAAGCCAAGAGCTCCATTTCCACTTTTGGCAACCGCCTCCATCTGCCTTGGCCGGTACCCTACCTGCCAAACCGACCTTGGAAGTGCTATAAATAGGCCCTGCCACTCACTTGTAACACATACACTCAAGCCAAGGAGCTCTTCCACTTCATTTCTAGTAGAGTAGGTTAGTTTAGTTGGGAGTTAGAGTCGAGTCGAGCTGTGCCTCGGAGGTTCCGGAGTCGTCTTCAGAAGCTCTGGTATTAGCTCTTGTATCTTTTACCTTTCCTTTTGTATGACATTCGAATTATCAATATAGTATCTACTTTATTCTACTTGTGCCGTATATAGTTGCTTCTACTTTAGTCTAGTTGCTTCTATATCGTGTTTAGACTATAGTCGGCTCTAGTTCCTAGTGCTCTTAGTTATTGCTTAAGTCTCTGCCTTAATTGGTTCTTCGATTCTGCTCACACTAGCGGTGACTTGTCATTGGGGTGTGAGTTCGAGTTGCTTGCTTCTGCTAGCGAAGTAAGTAGTTATTGATCTGTGTAGGAGTGGTTCCTAGACTTGTCAGTAACCTTAGTTTCTGCTCGTCGCGACGGAGGTGGTAGCCGTGAGGTGGTGACAACCCTCTCGGTCTTTGTAGCCCATCATGTTAGTTCCGGAGTCCTAGGACCCAAGGTTCAGGGTAGTCGGCACCCCTTCTCATCCCTTTCTGCGAAATGAAGAATGAGTGTAGTTGGTATAACACTGATTCTTGAAGCTTTTGTTGAAAAAAAGCCACAGAGTCAAAAGAAAAGAGATAGGTAGATAAAGAATCCAGGAGTCCTCTATCTCTTCTCGTTGTCCTCCCAGCTATCTATACCTTCTCTCATCTATCCGAGTATCCCTTGAGCTGTGTGTCCGGTATATCCACTTCCATCAAATACCGTTTATCCCCTGTCTTGTCTAGTCGTGTACCCTTCTCTGATAGTCTCGAATATCTGTTCACTAGTAGTCTTGCCAAAGCTTCCCTACGGAAATATAAATTACGATACCTCGGGATACTCCCGGGTGAAGTGCTACAGCGGTGATTCTGTGCGCTTGCAGAATATTTACATATTTCACTAAGCCATATGGAAAACCACTGAACACTCCTTGCACCCAGTACCGGGATTCCCAATTCTGATATTGGATTGTAAGAAGTGCCAACACACCACCTCCCGGCTACCACCTCCGTTGCGACGGGCAGAAACTAAGGTTACTGACAAGTCTAGGAACCACTCCTACACAGATCAATAACTACTTACTTCGCTAGCAGAAGCAAGCAACTCGAACTCACACCCCAATGACAAGTCAATGCTAGTGTAAGCAGAATCGAAGAACCAATAGAGACAGAGACTTAAGCAAGAACGTTGTTGGAGTTGTTGACGTAGTGGGCATCTTCTCGCGTTTCGGGGCAGTCATTCCCCGAATGGCCAGTGTTACCACAGACTTCACAGGTCATGCGAGCATCCATAGCTTGCACCGTTTCTTGAGCAGGGGCCTCCAGTTTCTTCATCAGGAGGTCCATCTTGGCAGCGAGCATGTCCAGAGCTTACACTTGGTGAACTCCTCGGGTCTTTGGTTGAGCCCGGTCATCAGACCAGCCTTGGTTCTCAACCATCTTCTCTATGAGGGCCTTCGCACGACTCTCCTCAAGAGAGAAGAACGAGCCTCCAGCAGCAGCATCCAAGTACTCACGGGCAGAGCTTCTCAGCCCGTGATAGAAGGTTTGGATTATGAACCAACTCTGCATACCATGGTGAGGACAAGCAGAAATATAGTCCTCCACCACAAAAGGTTAGTCGTTCTTGTGGGTGTCGGAGACCACCACAAAATCGTCCAACAAAATTTCAGCACAAGGATCACACAAAGCAAATATTTTTTGGATTTTTTCTAGAGATGCAAGTGAACCAAAACTTGAGCAAGAACTTGGGAAGAACTTGAGCAAGCACTAGAGCAAAGAACTTGAGAAAGAGAGAGAGCTCCTAGCATAAATTTTCAGAATGGGAGAGTGAGTGAATGGTGCAAGGAGAAGCAAGCAGCAAGGGCAGCATTTATAGGCCGAGGGGAGGGCCTTGGCCAGTTCGCCCGAAGGCTCTGGTTCGCCCGAACCAGGCCTGGTGGCCAGGGCACTCCCATGTGAGTGCAGCACTCACATGCCTTTGTTTCCACTCCAAATTTGTGTGGCCATCAATTTCCAAGGACATTTTTAGTGGATTTTAGTGGTAGCTGAGATGGAAATGTGACATGACCAAAATGGAAATTAGTGGAGTCACCCCCATGCTGCCATGTTTTGTGATTATTGGTGTGAGTGCAGCCATTTTAGTGGGGTAGACATGTTTGTTGCTGGTTGGTGGTGATGGTAAATAATTGGAGATGTTCTAGAAGGGATGAAAATGATAAAAGTTACCAATTACATCCACCCTAGGTAAAATTTCAGCATGTGACCAATTATTTTTTACCAAGCTTGCAAAATTTTTCTACTCTCTCTCAAATTTTTATTCAAGTGGTTCAATTATTTTGGAAAGGGAAACATGCAAATGCAATGAAGGAAATAAAATTGGAAGGGAAATATGAGATATATACCGGTTATCCTCGCGGCGAGCGCTCAGCTTTTAAGTCCGCGAGCGGGACTTCGCCTGTCTTCAGGTGCTCTTGTCATCGTCCGGTCCCGGAGTGGATGACTCGGATGATGCAACCTTCTTCCGCCACATTTTCTTGTTCTTCTTCTTCGGTGTCGGTGGCGGTGGGATCGCTCCCGGACCACTCAGAGTC
The DNA here is from genome assembly GCA_900205405.1 of Echinochloa crus-galli. Lineage (NCBI taxonomy): Eukaryota > Viridiplantae > Streptophyta > Magnoliopsida > Poales > Poaceae > Echinochloa > Echinochloa crus-galli. The sequence goes on from OAMR01000368.1 coordinate 682,549, forward strand.
CGTGTCCTGGCCGTCTAAAAAATTGGTGGCCACACATTTTGGCGTGGAATCAAAGCAAAGGAGGGGCAGCACTCACATGGGAGTGCCCTGGCCACCCAGGCCTGGTTCGGGCGAACCAGGGCCTTCGGGCGAACCAGGGGACTGCCCCCCTCGGCCTATAAAAGCTGGGGTGCTTGCTTGCTCTCCCACACACACTTCCATTCTGAGAATTTCTGCTAGGAAGCTCTCTCTCTCTCTCTCTCTCATTTCTTTGCTCAAGTGCTTGCTCAAGTTTTTGCTCAAGTTTTGGTTCAATTGCATACCCAGAAAATCCCAAAAATATTTTGCTCGTTGTGCTGAATTGTTGGACGATTTTGTGGTGGTCACCGACACCCACAAGAATGACTAACCCTTTGTGGTGGTTTCATCCCCGCAAGAACGATTAACTATCTCGGACGACTGACTTGATTTTCTGTGCTAACCATTTATATTCAGTCCATCGGGTAGTTATTTTGCACTAACATTTTGCAGGAAGCATGTCGAAGCTCATCGCCGCACTCCGTCGTTCCACCCGGCTTAGCCGCCGCACGGACGATGCTGGGAGTTCCCCAGCTCCGTCCCGAGGCTCGAGCCGGATGTCTTGGAGGGATTTTAGCTTGGGTCTCGGCTTTTCAAGCCGTTGCTCTTTAGACCCGAGTACAGCTCTGAAAAGGTTTGATCGGGTGGCTTTTTGGAAAAAGATTTCGGGGAACACCAACTGTCATGCGCCACGCACGAACAGCATACATAATCCCACATTGCGTTTCATGCATCGTTGGGTATCCATGACGGTGTTCCCCCGGGCAGATGTGCGCCCTGTCAACACCATTGAGTTGCGAGTTCTTTATGCCATGGTCAAGCAAATTCCTTATTCTCCCGTAAAAGACATGGTTAGTCACTGGCTGGCTCATATTTCTCGTGTGGGTAGCATGTCGATGACTTCTCTAGTCACTCGCCTTGCCAACCATCTGGGCGTTCTTCAGGGTGCCCGGCTCACGTACATCGAGTCAGCGCGTTCCGTCGTGGATGCCGAGCACTTCGTGCTGGCCCACATGATACGGCAGACGCCCGATGCAACGTTGTCCATGTTTTATCGTGGCTATACAACTGAAGTGCCCTTGCCTTGTGCAGCACTGAAGTTGTATACCACGCAGAAACTAACTCTCCAGCTGAGGACCGAGTCGGACGATTCTCCACCTTGGAGAGAGCCCGCTCGGCACAGTGTTGCAGGTGACGGACCAGTCACGAGGGGGCGAGCCAGGCGCGATGCTGGGCTCGCCACCTCACAGGAGCCGGAGGATGCACCTCCCATGCCGCACCGACATACTTCAGCTTTCGAGGCCGCCTACGACACGTACACCAGTGCTGGGACGTCCGGAGCAGGAGGCTCCGGGCAACACCAGGAGCCGAACTACTTCGCCTCAGGACGATGGGACTACGGCCAGGACACGGACTCTGAGTGGTCCGGGAGTCGGTATGCTGGGGGGGACGACCATACCTCCCAACCATACTACCCTGGATACTCACAGTCCGCGCGCTTCGACTACGGCCGGGAGCTGTCTTACATCTCCGACCGAGTCGATGTCATCGACGACCGTACCCAAGAGATTCAAGACACGCTAGCCCGCCATTCTCAGTACCATCTAGAGAATAGCGGGATGTTAGCGTCCATCCAACATGACGTCCACGAGCAAGCGGATCAGCTGAGCCAGTACCTGTCAAGATTTCATCCTTACCAGTGAGACCCCCATCCAGGTATGTTCCAATCTACCCAGCACTTCGATCACTCAATTGCGTTTTCCCTTTCTCTTCATGTTTAGTTTGTATTTAAAAAAAATAAAATACCAAAAATATTTCCCTTGAATAAAGTAACTCCCAACTATGCATGGAATGAATCATATGCCTCTCACCTTGAAAATGATGAATAGTTGCTCTGTCATTAATTTTACTCATGCCAAATAACTCAAGCATAATCAAGCAACTAGTTGCAACAAAGTACATGCAAAATTAATGACAGAGCAACTATTCATCATTTCCAAGGTGAGAGGCATATGATTCATTCCATGCATAGTTGGGAGTTACTTTATTCAAGGGAAATATTTTTGGAATTTTCATTTTTTTAAATGCATCTCTTATTTCTTGCTCTAGCTTGTGCTCAAGTTCATTGCTAGTTTCCAGCAGTTAAAAGATGAAACAGTCCCGGAGGCATGGGATCGCCTCCAGGACTATATTTCTGCTTGTCCTCACCATGGTATGCAGAGTTGGTTCATAATCCAAACTTTCTATCACGGGCTGAGAGCCTCTGCCCGTGAGTACCTGGATGCTGCTGCTGGAGGCTCGTTCTTCTCTCTTGAGGAGAGTCGTGCGAAGGCCCTCATAGAGAAGATGGTCGAGAACCAAGGTTGGTCCGATGACCGGACTCAACCGAAGACCCGAGGAGTTCATCAAGTTGAAGCTTTGGACATGCTCGCTGCCAAGATGGAGCTCCTGATGAAGAAGCTGGAGGCCCCTGCTCAAGAAACGGTGCAAGCCATGGACGCTCGCATGACCTGCGAAGTCTGCGGTAACACTGGCCATTCGGGGAACGACTGCCCCAAAACGCGAGAAGATGCCCACTACGTCAGCAACTCCAACAACAACGGGTACCGACCGAACAACTACGACAATCAAGGCTGGAATTTGCGCCCAAACCTCCCCTTTGAGAGGCCTCAACAAGGTAACAATTTCAAACAAGGTAACTCATACAATTCCAGCTCTTTCAATAATCAGCCGTCTCTTAGAGATCTTAACCAGATGAAAATCACTGAAAATATTAGTAAGAAGCTTTCTGCTAATGATAAAACTCTGGAAAACATAGACTCTAGGATGGAATCGTTCGCTTCTGCCATGAAAAATCAACTGAGCTTTAACAAAATGATAGAAACTCAAGTTGCTCAATTAGCTGTTGCTGTTCCTGTCACTGAATCGATGAAGATTCCGGGGCAACCCGAACCTCCCCTCGAAACAGTGAATGCTATCACTATGAGACAGGGTAAGATGTCTCGTAGTATGCTCCGTACTAACCATGCAGGGAAAGTCTCAAATATCCAAGTGTTAACACCAAGATGGACTTACCTGCCGAGAGACACTAGCGGTGACTTGTCATTGGGGTGTGAGTTCGAGTTGCTTGCTTCTGCTAGCGAAGTAAGTAGTTATTGATCTGTGTAGGAGTGGTTCCTAGACTTGTCAGTAACCTTAGTTTCTGCCCGTCGCAACGGAGGCGGTAGCCGTGAGGTGGTGACAGCCCTCTCGGTCTTCGTAACCCATCACGTTAGTTCCGGTGTCCTAGGACCCAAGGTTCAGGGTAGTCGGCACAGCTTCTCATCCCTTTCTGCGTGTCGAGGGCCCTGTAGACCCCAAGGAAGGCAATAGACTTATTCCAGACCTACTAGTGCTGGCTCTTTAGCCACTATATCTCTAACCACTTGGCCTAGATAGAAGTGGAAACAGCGGATGCCACCACCTGCATGTCAAAAAGTTGAACCACAAACTGATGCAACTTCAGTTATTGGAATTCAAGGAGATTCTCATGTAATTCTGCAGTAAATAGACAGCAATGAGGCCATTTACAAAAACTACTTTGCCTAAAGAAATAGTAATATTAAGAATCAATCAAATAAATGTGAGGTGTCA
>OAMR01000368.1:715849-769980 GCA_900205405.1 Echinochloa crus-galli
CTGGTGAGTGGCTTCGCGTCTCTTTCCCGTGTATCTCGACCCTACTCTTTTCAGGATCCTATCTTGGAGTTTTCACCCTTTTTGTGAAAGGAAGTAGTTCCTCATTGGTTCACTCAATCGCTCAAGTGTATTTGAATCCTCACCAAAGGCTTTGCCTTCTTTTCATCCTAACATCTAATTTGGCTTTTGTGTGGTTCAGGGACAAAGGATGAAGGCATACAAGCATCTTATATTTTGCTAAGTCAAAGACTGGATCTTAGGAAAATCAAATCACACTCTAGATCTAGAAGTGCAAGTGTGTGGAATTTATGGAGTGGATTATGTGGAGTGGAATTTGGCGGAATTTCATTGATTGATTCTTCCTCTCCTTGATTTATTTTTCGAGAGCATGGGCTATTTTTTTATTCATATTTTTGCCATGCCTTTTTGGCATGCTTTTCTTTTGATCATATTTTTGCCATGTCTTTTGACATGTTTTTCTTTTTCTTTTGCATAGCACCGAACCGACCCCAGGATGGCAACCGCCTCCCAAGGCTGCATCCTAGCCCCTGGTGGCCAAGTCGGTCGATCCTACATTCGGCCGAACCCCCTGGTTCGGCCGAACCGCCATCCTGCGCCCGAATCTAGGAGGGAGATGCTCTGGGTGCCTTGGCCGCTGCTCCACCCCAAACCGACCCTGGGAGCTATAAATAGAGGTCCTCCTTCACCTACAAAGACACACAACACAAGAGGAGAAGAAGAGTAGGCGTCGCTAGGTTCCGCCACTCATATCAGTAGAAATAGGGAGAGAGGAGAGGAGAGCGTCCCGGAGAGGAGCCGAAGTGTCGGCCCCTCTTCCCGCTGTACCTCTACGGATGCGGCTCCACTTCGAGTGACATCCGGGTCATGTCTGGTAACTCTTGTATCTCTCTCTGATTAATTGAGCATTCAGTTCTTGCTTACTTTACTTGCATCGTTCTACGTTCAGTGCCTAGTTGATTGGTATAACTGTATAAAAATGATAAAAGTTACCAATTACATCCACCCTAGGTAAAATTTCAGCATGTGTCCAATTATTTCTAACCAAGCTTGCAAAATTTTCTACTCTCTCTCAAATTAATTACTCAAGTGGTTCATTTATTTTGAAAAGGGAAACATGCAAATGCAATTGGAAATTTAAAAATTGGAAGGGAAATATGGGATACATACCGGTTTTCCTCGCGGCGAGAGCTCAGCTTTTAAGTCCGCGAGCGGGACTTCTCCTGTCTTCAGTTGTTCTTGTCATCGTCCGGTCCCGGAGTGGATGACTCGGACGATGCAACCTTCTTCCGCCACATTTTCTTGTTCTTCTTCTTCGGTGTCGGTGGCGGTGGGATCGGTGTCTCTGGAGAATTCCAGAGGGCTTGTTCTTCCTCGTATTTCTTTACGAGGAAATCCATTTCTTCTGCACTTGTCGGTTTTGTCGGCTCGTTCCACTTGAGCTGCTCACCACCGAGTATTTCCAGCTCTCCATTAATGAGAGCCTTAAGGAAACACTCGGCGCTCCTCTGCTCCGGTGTGAGTGGCTCTGTCTTCTTCTCTTCCCGGGGTTGAAACTTGAAGTAAGTCAACCTTCCGTCGATACGGAACGAGATTTCTCTCGCATCCATATCGATCCTAGCCCGGGTGGTGTTCAAGAATGGTCGGCCCAACACAAGGGGAAACGAATGCTCGTTCCCCGTGTCGAGGACAACAAAGTCCACAGGGACATATCGTCCCCAGATCCGGACCGGTACATTCTCGATCACCCCCTCGGGGTAGCGGATGGTTGAGTCCGCAAGCTGTACCTGGGCAGTAGTAGGTGACAAAGTAGGGTAGCGTAATTTCTTAAATAATACCTTAGACATGATGTTGACGCTTGCCCCCAGATCACAAAGTGCATCATTGATGCGATGATTCCAGATCGTGCACTGAATGATGGGCACTCCGGGATCTTCCTTCCTATCCGGAGAGGTCTTGATGATCGCCCTTTTTGCAGCTCTCGGCAGGTAGGTCCATCTTGGTGTCAGCACTTGGATGCGTGCGACCTTCCCTGCGTGGTTAGTTCGGAAGACACTACGATGCATCTTACCATGCCTTGTAGTGACGGCTTTCACTGTCTCGATGGAAGGTTCGGGTTGCCCCGGAATCTTCCCCGATTCAGTGACAGGAACAGCAGCAGCTAACTGAGCGACTTGAGTTTCTATCATTTTATTAAAGCTCAGTTGACTTTTCATAGCAGAAGAAAATGATTCCATCCTAGAGTCTATGCTTTCTAGAGTTTTATCATTAGCAGCAAGCTTTTTATTGATGTTTTCAGTTATTTTCATCTGGCCAAACACAAGATCTCTAAGAGACGGCTGATTATTGAAATTGCTGGAATTGAAATTGTTACCTTGTTGAGGCCTCTCAAAAGGGAGGTTTGGGCGCGGATTCCAGCCTTGGTTGCCGTAGTTGTTCGGTCGGTACCCGTTGTTGTTGGAGTTGTTGACGTAGTGGGCATCTTCTCGCGTTTCGGGGCAGTCGTTCCCCGAGTGGCCTGTGTTGCCACAGACTTCGCAGGTCATGCGAGCGTCCATGGCTTGCACCGTTTCTTGAGCAGGGGCCTCCAGTTTCTTCATCAGGAGGTCCATCTTGGCAGCGAGCATGTCCAGAGCTTCAACTTGGTGAACTCCTCGGGTCTTTGGTTGAGTCCGGTCATCGGACCAGCCTTGGTTCTCAACCATCTTCTCTATGAGGGCCTTCGCACGACTCTCCTCAAGAGAGAAGAACGAGCCTCCAGCAGCAGCATCCAGGTACTCACGGGCAGAATTTCTCAGCCCGTGATAGAAAGTTTGGATTATGAACCAACTCTGCATACCATGGTGAGGACAAGCAGAAATATAGTCCTGGAGGCGATCCCATGCCTCCGGGACTGTTTCATCTTTTAACTGCTGGAAACTAGCAATTTTGTTCCGGAGGGCGTTGGTTTTCCCAACCGGAAAGAATTTTAGCAAGAAAGCGCTAGTGCATTTATCCCAAGTGTCTATGGCTTCGCGGTTAGCATAAAACCATTGTTTCGCCTTGCCTAATAGTGAGAATGGGAATAAACGAAGGCGAATGGCATCGGTACTTACTCCGCGGATGGTGAAGGTGTTGCAGATCTCCAGGAAATGCTGGAGATGGGCATTGGCATCTTCATGTGGCTTGCCGCAGAATGGACTAGCTTGAACCATGTTGATGAGGGCTGGCTTGAGCTCGAAGCTTCCATCTCCGACTGGCGGAGCTGGTCCGACACGTACGTTCTCGCTCGATGGAGCCGAGAACTCACGGATCGTCTTGCTGGCCATCCTCGATGTAGCCTGGTCAACGACGGGAAGGACTGGGTTCGTCGGAAGGAGTTGCTTCTGAGGAGGCACAACACGGGGTCGTACTTTCCTCACAAGTGACTCCGGATTTTCTTGGAAGTTTGACGGTAGTTGGAAACCAGTCATGCACTGCTCTGTTCCACAAAGACCAACGAACAGAGCAAGGATAAACCCGCTTGAGTAGCGGTACTCAACTAAGATAGCTCGAGATAAAAATTCAAAAGTAATCTAGCCAAATGCTTCCCCGGCAACGGCGCCAGAAATGCTTGTTGGCACTTCTTACGATCCAATATCAGAATTGGGGAATCCCGATACTGGATGCAAGGAGTGTTCAGTGGTTTTCCTTATGGCTTAGTAAAATATAGAAATATTCTGCAAGCGCACAGAATCACCGCTGTAGCACTTCACCTGGGAGTATCCCGAGGTATCGTAATTTATATTTCCGCAGGGAAGCTTTGGCAAGACTACTAGTGAACAGATATTCGAGACTATCAGAGAAGGGTACACGACTAAACAAGACGGGGGATAAACGGTATTGGATAGGAGTGGATATACCGTGACACACACAGCTCAAGGAGGCTTGGATAGATGAGAGAAGGTATAGATAGTTGGGAGGACAACGAGAAGAGATAAAGGATTCCTGGGACTCTATCTACCTAAGTCAAGTGGTTAGAGGTACAGTGGCTATAGAGCCAGCACTAAAAGGTCTGGGTAAGTCTATTGTCTTTCTTGGGGACTACAGGGCCTCCGACACACAGAAAGGGATGAGAAGGGGTGCCGACTACCCTGAACCTTGGGTCCTAAAGCACCGGAACTAACGTGATGGACTACAGCGACCGGAAGGGCTGTCACCACCTCCCGGCTACCACCTCCGTTGCGACGGGTAGAAACTAAGGCTATTGACAAGTCTAGGAACCACTCCTACACAGATCAATAACTGCTCACTTCGCTAGCAGAAGCAAGCACCCTCGTTACTACTCTTAGTGACAATTCACCTCAAGTAGTAAGCAAGAACGAAGAACCAATAGAGACAGAGACTTAAGCAAGAACTAGAAGCACTAAGAACTAGAACCAACTATAGTCTAAACACAATATAGAAGCAACTAGACTAAAGTAGAAGCAACTATATAAGGAGTGGTCGTTTCCCGTGTCGAGGACAATGAAGTCCACAGGAACGTAACGTCCCCAAATGCGGACCGGTACATTCTCGATCACCCCCTCGGGGTAGCGGACGATAACCGTGATAAATCATCACAAGTGAAGCATCGGGCAACTTTCGTAAGATGTGAGCTTGTACGAAGTGCTCAGCATCTACGACAGAGCGTGCTGTCTCTATGTACGTGTACTGGGCGCCCTGGAGGACTCCCAGGTGGTTTGCGAGACGAGTGACTAGAGAAGTCATTGCCATGCTACCCACACGAGAAATATGAGACAGCCAGTGATCGACCATGCCGAATGGCCTTGTTCGGCCGAATTGGCCAGAGTGGCCTGGCCACTCTCATGTGAGTGCAGCACTCACATGGCTGTGCTCCCACTCCAAAATTGTGTGGACAAAATTTTTCCAAGGACATGTACATGATTTTTTGTTAGGTAAGATGCAAATTTGACATGACCCAAAGTTGGAAATTAGTGGAGTCACCCCCATGCTGCCATGTTTTGTGATTATTGGTGTGAGTGCAGCCATTTTAGTGGGGTAGACATGTTTGTTGCTGGTTGGTGGTGATGGTAAATAATTGGAGATGTTCTAGAAGGAGTGAAATTGATAAAAGTTACCAATTACATTCACCCTAGGTAAAATTTCAGCATGTGACCATTTATCTAAACCAAGCTTGCAAAAAATTCTTCCTCTTTCTCAAATTATTTACTCAGGTGGTTCAATTATTTTGGAAAGGGAAACATGCAAATGCAATTGGAAATTTAAAATTTGGAAGGGAAATATGAGATACATACTGGTTATCCTCGCGGCGAGCGCTCAGCTTTTAAGTCCGCGAGCGGGACTTCTCCTGTCTTCAGGTGCTCTTGTCATCGTCCGGTCCCGGAGTGGATGACTCGGACAATGCAACTTTCTTCTGCCACATCTTCTTGTTCTTCTTCTTTGGTGTCGGTGGCGGTGGGATCGGTGTCTCTGGAGAATTCCAGAGGGCTTGCTCTTCCTCGTATTTCTTCACGAGGCGGTCCATCTCTTCTGCAGTTACTTGTTCCGTCGGTCCGTACCACTCGGGCTGCTCTCCACCGAGTATTTCCAGCTCTCCATTGATGAGAGCCTTAAGTAACACTCGGCGCTCCTTTGCTCCGGTGTGAGTGGCTCTACCTTCTTCTCTTCCCGTGGTTGGAACTTGAAGTACGTCAACCTTCCGTCGATACGGAACGAGACTTCTCTCGCATCCATATCGATCCTAGCCCGGGCGGTGTTCAAGAATGGTCGGCCCAGGACAAGGGAAAACGGTTGGTCGTTCCCCGTGTCGAGGACGACAAAGTCCACAGGAACGTAGCGTCCCCAGATGCGGACCGGTACATTCTCGATCACCTCCTCGGGGTAGCGGATGGTTGAATCCGCAAGCTGAACCTGGGCAGCAGTAGGAGATAGAGTAGGGTAGCGTAACTTTTTAAATAATACCTTAGACATGATATTGACGCTGGCCCCCAGAACGCAGAGTGCATCATCAATGCGACGATTCCAGATCGTGCATTGGATGACGGGTACTCCGGGATCTTCCTTACGGTCCGGAGAGGTTTTGATGATCGCCTTCTTTGCAGCTCTCGGCAGATAGGTCCATCTCGGTGTTAGCACTTGGATATTTGAGACCTTCCCTGCATGGTTAGTACGGAGAATACTACGAGACATCTTACCCTGTCTCATAGTGATAGCATTCACTGTTTCGAGGGGAGGTTCGGGTTGCCCCGGAATCTTCCCCGACTCAGCGACAGGAACAGCAGCAGCCAACTGAGCCACTTGAGTTTCTATCATTTTATGGTCGTCGGGGTGGTGGAGATGCGTACTTGCGTGGCGCTGCGTCGGCACCCCGTATGTAGTGGCCGCAGGGCCGATCGGAGCCATGGGAAACTTGGCTCCGCCAGGTGCAAGTGAGGAAGAGGCTGCGAAAACGGGCGCCAGTGCTGCCAAAACGAGCGTCATGGAAGGTGCCATGGAAGGCACCGCGGGGATGAACGCCACCGGGACGGGTGCCGCAAGCGTTGGTGGAGCCGTTGCCGTAGACGAGGCCGCGGTCGTTGGTGGAGACGAGGGCGCCGGCGTGGGGCCGGGCGTTGCAGATGGCGTGAGAGCGGGCGTAGCGAAGCGCTTGGTGATGCCGTCCATGAATTCTGACCAAGACGGCTCGCCATGGTCCTTCTCTAGGCGAATGTAACACCGTTTGGCGGCGCCCTCGAGGTAGAAGGTGGTCATCCAGACCTGCATGGACGCTAGAGTGCCCCGGGAGCGGAAAAACTGCCCACACTTGTGGAGCTAGCCCAGGGGATTTTTGGCGCCGTCGTACTTGGGAAAACGTGCAGATTCTCCCATGGTCAGGAGAGGAGGTGGACGAGTAGGTGCAATATAATCGTGGCTGAATTGGATTAGGGGTGGGCTACGGGTGGGATTTGAGGCGCATGGGAAGAAAATTGGCTCTGAATACCAAGATGATATGGGCTACTTTGCTAAGATAGGAAGGAGGTAGGGGATCTCGCCCTCACGCTGGAGGCTCTGAGATTAATCCTCTACGTCTTCCTTGACCTAATTGGATACAAGGGGCCTCTATTAAATAGAGGTGACTCTGAATCTAATCTACGGATGCTACTACAGTACCCGTGCGCTATAGTGCACGTGGTACTGTTTACGGGCTGGGCCCTAGGCCTCTAGCCGCCCCACTAGCCATAACAGAATCTAGGGTTGAGTTGGTACATTATATAGATCTAGTACATCTCGAGCTATTACATATATTACTACTGAAGAAACCCTTATTCGTATCTATTTTTTTATACCAGTATGAATTGAGTCCATAAGAAAACTATAAACACACCGAAGCAAAAAGGCCAACCATAGTGTCGAACTTTATGACCGGCAATCCACAAGGGGATATCCAAGTGGTAAATTTGTAGGTAAATAGATCATGGGATTAGCAAGCTCGATGTAACATAAGAGCAAGGTTTAGATACGTTCGGGCTACCCGGAGGAATAAGGGCAGTCCCAACCCACAATGTCTCTCCGGAGGTATATGGTGCCATGTTAGCAATGCACTATTTTAGAAACTATATTCTCCAACCTATGATTCTTAGTGTGGGTCCTCAATAAATTTATCGTCTCTTCTCTCCACCAATCATGTTTGCTTTTTATCCATCATGAAGACATCATCATCTTCCAACCCAAACTTGGTAGTGTCCTATGCATAGGTTCTCATATTGAAACTTGGTCTTGCAAGGCATGTAGGAATTTGCATGACTCGTGGTATAGAAATGGTTTGAGAACACTTGTTGAAAAGGGATTTTAAGGCAGGATATAATCATTGGACTTGTCATGTTTAATAAGATGGGTGTTGAGTGGCCATATGGTAAAGAAGATGAAGGAGTGTCTAATGACTTTGGAGGTGATGATAGAGGATGAGGAGTTGAACAAAGATTACTGAAATTGAAGATGTTCTCTGAAGTGAAAAAAAATATTGTCACACCCAATTTTAGAAAACAAACCAAGTGTACCCTGTATGTGTGCCAGGATCAAGTTTCCCACATACAGTGAGCTAGTAGTGTATACCAGATATAGTGTCATGTAAAATAAATATAAATAACTTACAAGTCTATCAGAGTTATAGCGTATCCTGGAAACAAAGGATTCAAACTCCCCATAGTCGAATGGGGATTGCGTACGCCTAGACTTTAGCACCAACTTCACAATGACTTCCTCTTCTTAGCAACATTATTGATATGGAACAAAATAGTTTGGAAAACTAGCGAGCGTGAGTACATGATGTACTTAGCAAATGTAATATGATATACAAGGCTGAGGCAAAAGGGTCGGCTGACAAACTATAATAAGCATTTTTAAGTTGGTCAAATTTTATTAGCACTAATTACTATGATATAAGTTTATACCATCCAATTAAACAGAAGAATATTAATAAATAACACGATAATAAAGAATAATTATAAAGCATAATTTATTTCATATTTGAGTTCAATTATCATGTAAGGGTCCAGGCCGCACTTGACAGTGAACACAGCTAATATATCAGTTTTACACTCTGAAGAGGTTGTATACTTTCACCACAAGTCATGTAAAAGTTCACATGAACTTTAAACCCAACGATGTTGTGCTGATCAGGCATCATCACACTACACAAGTGTGACTGCATAGGGATGATACGAGGCCTTTACGAAAATTCCTCAGTAAACAGTATCCCGCTAAGGTTTCCAGTCCAAGCAGGCCATAACCCTCCCTAATGAGCGCAGTATCTTAGCAAAGCATTCCGCTTAAGAGGACCGGGATATACCCCATCAAGGCCTCCCCCATGCCCTTTTCAGGTAAGGTTAGAATCAACTAAAGTTTCTAATTAATTAGCCAAGATTAGAGCCATTGGATTCATGTGGTTGTGCTGTTTTCCTTGGTGGTTCTCCATGTTCCAATTAATGCAAGTGATCTTGTAATTAAGATAAACATATCCAGGTATAATAAAGTTCATCATTAACATAGTTAATATAAATTCCCAACTGATAATCAAGTAAAGCAACTGAGCATAGCTACCCAACACGGATATAAAAACCCAGGTTTCAGTGATGATCATTATAGTGGCTAGGCATATCCTTAATTAGAAGCCATCAAATTAAACATAAGCATGGATGATGAAATTTAATAATTATTAGGACATTAGATAAACATAATACACTTAACTTTATTCAAAGTACAGTTGCTCAGATAGTCTTCAACCGTTGCTCTTGTTCTTAATCTTTGATCTCTCAAATACCGTTCCTTCTACTCAAATCAAACAATGGTGCAAACATACAACAAACAAACAAGAACAACTAAGAATACTACACCAATCAAAACAAAAGCTTTAAAATAGTGTACTAAAGGATAAGGCACGAAGCTATGGTCACGAGAGCGCAAGAATAGATAAAAAATGTAATTGATACTATTAAGATAAGATTTTTCAAAGGCAGAAGATAATTAGGATCAACAGGATGTAACAGTAATATTAGTGACCGAAAACGCAAGCCAAATTGCACTATGTTGCACTTGTGATTTTGGATATTGTGGTGCTGGGTTTTTGGGAATACACAATGTTATGGCATAAGTATTCCTAATTGGTATGAGGACTGAAACAATGAGTGGATACTTATAGATTTTTGTATAGGAAAAAGAATGCCATGGTGTGTTCTGCACATATATACATACATGCATGCATTGTACAACACATGCACGTATGCATGATTGTGACTTGCATGAATTCTAATGATTAAGCTCCTAGTTGTTTTACTGCAGAACCGACGGTAGTCTGACTTGCTTACTCGAATGCATGTAGATTTGCATAGTGCTGTTGGGTTGCACGAGATGGCCGGTGTGTGAACCGCCGGTGATGGCATATTGGCATCTGATCAAGACATAGCTGGAGCTTGCGACTGGCGGCATCATATGGCTATGCTTGATGACAACGGCAGGACACATAAGGAGTGTTGTAGCATATGCTCACCTGCAGCAAGAGAGACGATTCAACGCCAAAGCCAGTTGCAACTTGCAGTTCATGTCATGGAGAAATTCCTGACAGTGATGGCTTGATCAACTGGCCTCCAACGGCGTCGTGGTTCGCAGGGATTGCGCCGAGGATCTGCAGTGGCGGCTAGACGCACAGAGATTAGGGTCTTAGATCATAGAGTTGCTGGGGCACGTGAGGTACTGTTGTGATTCTGTCGAGGAAAGAAAAAGAGGTACTATGCCGCAAATAGTGTGGAGGCCTGGCACGACACCTCTATTCTGGCACAGCACCATCGATTTCGGTCGCCGGCCATGCTCGAGTCCAAATCAACTTCGGGTTTGATTAGCGAGAGGAGAGATATGGCCCATGGCCGGTGTTGACACGAAAACGCGCCGGCACACTCAAGATCGCATGAGCACGCAGCACGACCGTCTCCACGACCAACACCCAAGCTCTCCGGGCAAACCGGTCAGACCAGTTTCCTAAACCGGTCAGACCGCTTTCAGGTAGGAACTCGTGAAGACCAAGAAACCCGAGCTCGGGAGGGACCTCGTCGGAGCTCAAGCAATCCAGGGTGCCTCTAGGGTCGGCAGGCCACCTAGAATGCCTTAGTACGTCGTGGAGACGAGCAAAGGACACCAATTAGGGTTGGAAAAGATTTAGGGTTTGGAGACAAAAAAGTAAAGGACAAGTAATTGTTGATTCGATTGGAATAACTCTCAATCCGCCTTAGCCTTCATATATATATAGGCCGGGGAAGTCGTACCCCTATCCAAGTCGGTTACAATATGGGACAAAACTCAGAATCTAAACCTACTCGAATTACAACTCCAAACCGGTGTGATCGTTTCGGCAAACTGGTCAGACCGGTTTCCCTCGGCTGCTGCCAATTTTGACTATCAACACATGCCCCCTGTCTTTTTGGTGAGCTTGCAAACTAAAAAACATGAATGTAGACAATTACAGTTCTGTAGCCAAAATTTATACAAAGGGCGATATCAAAAAACTATCGGCCATTTAATCTTCATGCATCTTGCCACACGCTTGGGTAATATTTCTTCAAATATCTTCCGTTGATAGCTTTAGGCAAACGATCTCCTTGCAATGTCTCCAGCATATAAAAATTCCTAAAGATGACTTTGACAACTCTATACGCTCCTTCCCGACTTGGTGACCATTTACCGAACTTGTTGCTCTTCGTTCCAATAGGAAAAATTGTCTTCCAAACAAGCTCTCCAATCTGAAAATATGTCCCTCGCACCTTCTTGTTGTAAGCTCTAGCAACCCGAAGTTTATCTTTCTCAATTTCCATTAAAGCCTTCAATCTCTTGTCGGTGACCACATCAATATTATCCATCATCAAGTCATGATAATCAACAACATCAAGGTCATTTTTTAGCTAATCTATAAGCGTCCAGATTCACCTCAACAGGTAAAACGGCTTCTTGACCATACACAAGCTCAAAAGGAGTAACTTTAGTAGCACCATGTCTAGATATACGATGAACCCACAATGCTTCGGATAATACTTCATGCCATCTTCTAGGATTTTCTTCTATCTTTCTCTTGATCAAATTGATCAAAATTTTATTACTTGACTCGGCTTGACCATTAGTCTGAGCATAGTATGGAGATGAATTGAGCAACTTTATTCTATAGGATTCGGCAAACTCACGTACTTCTTTAGACATAAACGAAGTACCTTGATCCGTAGTTAAAGTTTGAGGAATACCGAATCTATGAATAACATTTTGTGTGATAAACTCAATTACCTCTCTATGTGTCATATTCTTCAAAGGAATTGCTTCGGTACACTTAGTAAAATAATCCGTAGCCCTTTGATGATGGAGGATTAATTTGCCCAAAAAAAATCCAACCCCCAACCTTGGAACGGCCATGGCTTGATAATAGGATGCATCAATGCAGCAGGAACCAATTGTAAATCTCCAAACTTTTGACATTCTTCACACCCTTTATAATACTTGAAACAATCCGCCATCATAGTAGGCCAATAAAAACCGGCTCGTCTAAGTAACCACTTCATCTTGGGAGTTGATTGGTGCGTGCCACAAATACCTTCATGAACCTCTGCCATGGCAACTTTTGCCTGATCCGAGTTCAAACATTTCAAAAGCAAATCTTCAGCGGTTCGAGGATAAAGCATCGTCAAGCAATATGTTTTTAAATGATATTCGCCGAATATTTCTTTTTGCACCACGACCAGGGTCTTTTAAATAAATAACAATAGACACTCTCCAGTCCTCATCCTCGACCTTAAAATTATTAGCATCATCCAAGGCGTTTTTTCCGCTATCAGCGGACGAAGCGGTCAGACCGGTTTCCAAACCGGTCCGACCGGTTCTCGCGGTCAGACCGGTTTGTGAAACCGGTTGGACCGGTTCGTCTAGAACTCGAACCTCGGCTTTTGATTGCATCGGTTTTTGGAGATAGAAATATTTCTTTGTGACAACATAACCAGATGCTTTCTGAGCCAGATTATTAGCCTTACCATTTTCTTCTCTTGGAATATGTTGGATTGTAAATTCATCAAAAGAAGCTATGATATCAAGGCATCTATTAAGATATGCATTTAACAAACCACTATAACATTGGCATACCTTTGATACTTGCTGTACCTCCAGGAGCGAATCACCAAAAGCCTCAACATGCTTTATTCCCATTTCTTGCAAAACCTCCAAACCGAATAGAAGGGCCTCATATTCAATTTGATTATTAGTACACTTTTCCTCTAATCGGTTTGAAAACTAAAAAATGGCACACTTGGAGAAACCAAAACAACACCAACTCCTTGTCCATTATTGCAAACCGATCCATCAAAGTATAATTTCCATGGTGTACAAGCAACATAGCCGACGTCGAATTCACAAGTATCATTAATCCGATGCTCAACAATAAAATCAGCTACAATTTGGCCTTTCATAGATTTTATAGGTTCACAAGCCAAATCATACTGAACTAAAGCATAAGCCCATTTACCGATTCTACCACTTTGACATATGTAACATAGGTTCTGTAACATATGTTTGATTACATCGGTTTGACATAAAACGATGCAAGTGCTAGATAATAAATAATGCCTCAACTGAGTACAAGCATTATATAATGATAAACATAACTTTTCAATGAAAGTATACCTTGTTTCTGCATCAATGAGCCGTCAGCTTATATTAGCAATAACATACTCCTTAGCATCTATCTCTTGGGTCCAAACAGCTCCAATAACTCTATCTTCAGCTACCACATAAAGTCTGAATGGAACCTCTCTCTTAGGCGCCCTAAGCAACGGGGGTGAAGACAAGTACTCTTTGATCTTCTCAAAAGCTTCTTGCTGTTTTGCCCCACAAGTAAAATCGGCTTCATCTTTTAACCGAAGAATAAGAGTAAAAGCATCAACTTTTCTAAAAGCATCAACCTTTCCAGACAAGTTAATTATAAATCTTCTCAAGAAATTCACCTTGCCTAGAAACTTTTGCAAATCCTTTTTGCAAGTAGGAGCTTCGACTTTCTTCATTACTTTAATCCTCTTGGGATCAACTTCTATGCCATTCTCACGAATAATAAACCCAAGAAACTTCCTAGCCGAAACACCAAAAGCACATTTGAGTGGATTCATCTTCAAACCATACCGTCACATCCTCTCAAGAGCAAGTTTTAAATCGGCTAAATGATGTTCCAAGCCATCCGATTTAACAATAATATCATCAATGTATACTTCCACAATAACACCAAGTAAATCATGAAAGATTAAATTCATAGCCATTTGATAAGTTGCGCCAGCATTCTTCAATCCAAAAGTCATAACCACTCACTCAAACAAACCAATAAATCCCGGACATTGAAAGGCCGTTTTGTGCATATCCTCTTTGGCCATGAATATTTGATTATATCCGGCATTACCATCAAGAAAACTAACAACATGATGTCCAGATGCTTCATTAATCAAAATATCGGCTATAGGCATAGGATATGAATCATTCGGAGTAGCTTTATTAAGATCTCTAAAATCAATGCAAACTCTAAGTTTTCCCGAATCTTTCTTCTCAACTGGAACAATATTAGAAATCCACTCCGCATAACGACAAGTTCGAATAAAACCAGCATCTAATAAGCGATTAACTTCTTCTTTTATTCGGTCATAAATAGCTGGATTAAAACGTCTAGCCGATTGCTTAAAAGGTCTAAAACCGGCCATAATTGGTAAACGATGCTCAACTAAATCACGACTCAAACTGGGCATCTCACGATATTCCCAAGCAAAACAATCGACATACTCTTTCAACAACTTTATTAACTCGGCTTTATATTCAGCCGATAATTTTTTGTTTACAAAAGTTGGCCTAGGAACAGTACCATCACCAATATCTATTTTTTCTAAAGGGTCAGCTGATCTGAAACCTTGACCAAGCTTATCTATATCTGCCATATCTTCAATGGCTTCGAACATACCTCCTGATTTTTCTCGAAAATGATCAATTCGTTCTTGAAGCCACAGTCGAGACGTAAACCGGTCTGACCGGTTTTGCTCGGCTGACTCTGTTCAGGCCTAAACCAGTCTGACCGGTTTCAAGGGGTCTGATCGGTTTGTCTCTGTTGATTTGTTTGCTTCATTAATTACAGCAAATAATTCAACCGATTCTCCATCGGCTTTAGTATAGCAGGAACGAAACCATCCTTGGTGCAACTGATCAATCCATAATCGGTCAAATCTAAGCCCGACAAACATTTGATATTATCATTCGCACTAATAGAGTCAGAATCGGCCATTGCAACGAAAGAGGAAGTATCAGCATGTACAACCTCAACTTCGTCGCCGATCCACTGAATAAGACATTTGTAACACCCAAATTTACACTTTTGCAATAGTTTAAAATTTTGTAGAAATCATTTAAATTTATTTACATTTGTTCACATTCAGTTAAACTTGTAATATTATTTTCTAAATAAAATAAATCAATCATAGGCTATAAATTGTTTTCTGCATACATGTTGGATGCATGGTGTTTATTGAAAAATGGCTTTTGTTTTCTAAAACTCGTTAGTTGCATTCGGGAAAACACATGAACTCTGGAAACGTCCTGGGCCAAACTCACCAACAGCCAACCCGCTTGTCATCTGCCTCGCCTGCTCCTTTCTTTCTTTTCCCCCTGCGCCAGAACCAGCAGTACGCACCCTCCTCATCATGGCTGCAGCACCCCGTACGAAACCTGAACAGGCTTGTGGCCAAATCGTTGCCCCCTCCACTTCGCTCCTATTGAAAACCCCTCATCAATCAGAAGCGTTTGGCAAGTAATTGCCATCATGGTGCAGTTACCAGCCGTGAGGCCTCCCCCCTCCCCTCCAAATTCCCTGCCTCACGTACTGCTCTCTCTACAAACTGCACACCAGTGAGCCCTATTTTTCCCCTTTGCCTCTCCACGCCACCAATCCACTTCACGTCGTCCTTGATGCCGACGAATTGACGAACAGGCCTCCATTGTTGGCTTCGGTAAGCATCTCCGCCTCTGTTCCTCCACGACATAGCCTCCCCTCATCCTTCGTCCTTCTCCTTGGCTTCGCAGGCAGTACAGGAGGACACCCAGCGCCCAGCCCTGCGAACCAATACCTGGAGACGCCGCTCCACCACACGCCCGAGGCTACCTCCGCCCCCTTCTGTCTCCGCGACGCAGCACTGTCTCCCCACCCGATTCAACACCTAGGTGAGGTTCCCCACCCTCTGATCTTTCCGTTTTGCCGCTTAGCTTTGAATTCCGTCGACCACAGCACTCGGGCTCCTCAGCTCCGGTGAGTCGTCGGCGAGACGCCGCCGTGCTCGTCTCTGTTCTTGGCGGCGCGCAGAAGAAAGAACAGGCGACGGCACTTGGACCATCCCGACCCTTCTGCGTACAGCCCAAAATTAGATAGAATATCCCTTCCATGTTTATATCCAGCCCATTCAAGTGAAATCCAACCGCCCAGATCACCTATCCGCTTCCTGGTGTCCAGATAATTCCCGAAATGCACTTTTTCAGATTAGTTCCTACTAGTAAAACAATCGTAACTTTTTACTCACAGCTCCGATTTAGGTGATTCTTGCGCTCACGCGATCGTAGTGAGGTGCTCTATCTTTTAAAATGCTTTACTTACTGTTTTTATATTTTATGGTGTACTGTTTTTATTTATTTGTATGTATGTTTGTTTCGGTAGTTTCTACGAGTAGACAAGGAGCTATACGTCTTGGGCAAGATCAAGTGTACGAGAGGACAAATCAGAAGTGCTTGAAGAAGGCCAGTGTCCTTGCTGCATGTTCCCTTTTTGTCCTTTATTTTATTCACATGAACCACTTTTTATTTATGCTTTATGCATGCATCGAGTCAATATGATGGGAATTCTATGCTAGGGTTTACTAGAATTTTGTTATGACTTCCTTGATGCCTTTAGTTGGATGGTTCGGCTATGGGTAGTTCACATGCTTAGTTGCTCAACATGGGTTGGTTTAATCTTAATCTTGACTAATATACTATGCAACAATGTGGGTTGGTAATGTTTTAGCAACATGGAATCCTAGGACTTGAGCACTTGTTCTAAATGTTGGTTTGATGAGAGGTATGGATATAAGGTTTCATGGAAATATTTTTGTCTTGCTCAAGTGGTATCAAGGACCGGTACATGAAGCGACCACCCAGGATTACAGTGCAACCATGAGACCCAATGGGCTCTGGGCTTGGCCGAGTAATTAGGAGAAATCGGTGATGGTGTGGCGAGACGTCGCTGATGAAATACTCGGCAAGGAGTGTGCCAACACGCACCGGTGGACCCTTTGTAAAGGCCTCGTTGCTCTGGATATCATCAGCTTAAGATCAGAACATCAGACATTCCTAAAACAGCGTTCACCACTAGGTATGGGCTATACGAATTCACAGTTATGTCTTTCGGATTGACTAATGCACCAGCATACTTTATGTATATGATGAACAAGGTATTCATGGAGTATCTAGATAAATTTGTGGTGATGTGTAAGAGGTTTGGCCGCCTCGGCGTGACGGGTATCACGACTTGTGGTGAAAGTGTACAACCTCTGCAGAGTGTCAAACTGTTATAACAGCCGTGCTCACGGTCATGAGCGGCCTGGACCCTCACATGTTTAGACGGTGGTTTTGGGTGGTTTGGTTGGGTGGATTTTTGGTTAAAGGAAGTCGCATTCCTTGGACATGTTATCATAGAAGGAGTCAAAGTGGATCCAGGAAAAGTGAGAGATGTATTGAACTGGAATCCACCTCGGACAGTTTCAGAAATTCGGAGTTTCCTTGGTCTAGCTGGGTATTATCGCTCTCATCTAGTAATTAAGTGGCTTAATCAAATTTGACCAACTAAAATTTGTGCTATGCAACCAGTTGTGTCAGCCTGCCTTGATCTAAGCCCAAACCCCTCACTGAGTTACTAGAGAAAAATAGAGAGTTCAAGTGGACTTCAGATTGTGATGCTAGCTTTCTAGAACTAAAGAAGCGGTTGACTACAGCCCCGGTACTGACTGACATTCATAAGGCTTTCGATATATATTGTGATGCTTCTCATCTTGGTTTGGGATGTGTCTTAATGTAAGAGGGGCGAGTGATTGCTTATGCATCAAGGCAGTTGAGAAAGCATGACATGTCATTATTTTCCTCCACTTGCGGAGTACACGCCTCCAGGTGTACTCACCGTTTTCCCTTTCAACCCCTGCTATGTCTCTCTTTCTCCCCCATATAAATGTTGTTCAGGATGAAGGCCAAGAATATCTAGGATGCGACCCCCGGTTGATTGCCTGTGGTTATGGAGTTCCACTTCCGCACAAGACAATAAACTCTGAGTTGTACTTTTCTTCATACCCACGGGTCATTTTGTACCATTTAAACGTGATGTGGCAATGTATCAATGATGAATTCGTACTTTATGTATGAAATGTGATCCTGGCATACATAAAGTGAGCACCAGGTTGTGTTTATAAAACCGGGTATGACAGAATTGGTATCAGAGCCATATCGGCCGTAGGACGCAGCCCTAGATAGCACTGGTCATTTTTAAAAGCCTATTTTACTGTAAAAATGTCTTCTATCATATCCTTGACTTCTGTTTCCTATAAATTCCTCAATCCTTGCCTATTGGTCTACTCCTTGTCCATTTTAATGTTGTTACCTTGAATTTGTGCAACCCCCCTTGTTTTTTTTTTCAAAAAAAAATATACCTTTGCGATGAGATAACCTTGCTAACACAATGATGAAGCAACCCCAAAGGTCTCCTTTGAAGTACTTCGCTGAAGACTTTTTATGAAGTTAGAGTTGAAGAATATGTGCCACAACAGAGCATCATGCAGTGCAATGGAGAGACTTGATCAACATCCTTACTAACTCTAACTCTGTAGGAATATGATATTCTACCCGAGTTTCTTAAACGCTAGAATAAACGATGTTAATGGTGTACCTTTATGGAACACCATATGTATTGGTGTGCTTGTTTGCTTGTTATTGTGTTATGCATGATTTGCTTCTTTGTAATGATTGTTGATGGAGTTTGGTGAGTTGTTACTCGTGACTACATCTTATATCTATTATATCTAGATCGTTAGTTGGGTTCCTTCTTGCTTGATCTTCCATACACCTTTTGTCATACTCTCTCTTTTCCTACCCCCAGATGGTGAAGACTAGAAGAAATGCTGGAAATTACGAAGGACAGAATGAACCAGCCGCAACTTCTCCATCTTTAGTCAACATGGAACAGTTTATGGGCACTCAAACACAGTTGATGGCCACACAAACTCAGATTTTGCAAGAAATAGCTCAAGCAATGGTTGCAACTCCACCAAAGGATACACGTGGAGAGTTCTTAAAGTCATCACCACCTACATTCGAGTATTCAGCAGAACCAATACTAGCTGAAGATTGGTTGAAGGATGTGGAAAGGAAACTGATTGCAGCACAATGTAGTGACACGGAAAAGGTTCTCTATGCATCTGGTCAACTTTTTGGGTTAGCATCAGATTGGTGGGATACATATACTAAGGATCATGGGAATCCAGAAGGTATTTCGTGGCAAGAGTTCAAGGATAGCTTCAGATCACAATATGTGCCAAGAGGAATCATGAAGTTCAAAAGGAGGCAATTTTTATGCTTGAAGCAAGGATCTATGTCAGTTAGTGAGTATCATGAAAACTTCATTCATATGTCCAGATATGCTCCAGAAGATGTGGATAATGAAGAAAAGAAGCAAGATCAATTTTTGGATGGGTTGAATGATGTGCTACAACTCCAGCTCATTAAGAACGACTGCCCAAACCTTCAACACCTTGTTGGCAAGGCTATGGAATTAGAATACAAGCTCCAAGAAATGACAAATAAAAGGGGGAAGATGAATCTCCACCAAGAAGTATAAAACATTCGTCCTCTACTAGTCCCTCAAATAGAATCTCAATCTTACTCTAACCATGACAACCGAAACATCCAGACTATGGGATTGAGACAAGCTGAACTAGTGCACCCTAAAATACAATATGTTCGTCAGATGGCTGTGAGAAATTCCCAGAAGGGTACAACTAGTCGAAGACATGTACTAAGAGGAGTTTGTTATCATTGCAAAGAAAAAGGACATAACATTGAGCAGTGCCCAAAGAAATACCCACTAGTCTATGGAAGGAATGTGCACCAGACTCCGGTTCGAGCCCCAGCAACCTGTAATGTCATGAAGGGTGTTCTCAATAAGATGAATGACATATCTATTGAACAGATTCGAGTGGTATGTGAATTCCCAGATATTTTCCCTGATGATTTGCCGGGAATGCCACCAGACCGTGATATTGAGTTCATCATAGATTTGCTACCTGGAATAGCACCTATAGCAAAGAGGCCTTATAGAATGCCAGTCAATGAGCTTGTGAGTTACTAGAGAAAAATAGAGAGTTCAAGTGGACTTCAGATTGTGATGCTAGCTTTCTAGAACTAAAGAAGCGGTTGACTACAGCCCCGGTACTGACTGACATTCATAAGGCTTTCGATATATATTGTGATGCTTCTCATCTTGGTTTGGGATGTGTCTTAATGTAAGAGGGGCGAGTGATTGCTTATGCATCAAGGCAGTTGAGAAAGCATGAGAGAAACTATCCGACTCATGATCTTGAATTGGCCGCAGTTGTTCATGCTTTGAAGATTTGGAGACATTATATACTTGGAAACCGATGCGAGATCTATACTGATCATAGGAGTTTGAAATATATCTTCACTCAAAATGACTTGAATTTGAGGCAACGTCGTTGGCTTGAGTTGATCAAGGATTACAACCTTGGGATACATTATCACCCAGGCAAGGCAAATGTGGTCGCTGACGCCTTGAGCAGAAAGAGCTATGCTAGCATGTTATTGGTACACGAACTCCCATCTGAGTTGTGCAAAGACTTCGAGAAGCTTAATTTGGGTTTTGTTAATAGTATGGAAGGAGTTTCTGTAGAAGTACAATCAACATTGGAGCAAGAAATCCGTAGAGGTCAGCTTGAGGATGTAAAGATTCAAGAAATTAAGAAGCTCATTAAGAATAACAAGGCCCCAGGGTTCAAAGTCGATGATCAGGGTACAGTTTGGTTTGAGAAACGTATATGCTTGCCGAACCTAAAGTTACTTAAAGAAATGATATTGCGAGAAGCCCATGATTCTGCTTACTCTATCCATCCGGGCAGTACAAAAATGTATCAGGATCTGAAAACATTGTATTTGTGGTATGGTATGAAACAAGATGTGGCAGAGTATGTTGCTTTGTGTGATACATGTCAAAGGGTGAAAGCTGAACACCAAAGACCTGCAGGTTTACTTCAACCTTTAAAGGTTCCAGAGTGGAAATGGGAGGAAATTGGTATGGATTTCATAGTTGGTTTGCCTCGTACACAAAGTGGATATGATTCCATATGGGTTATAGTGGATCGCTTCACCAAAGTGGCTCATTTCATTCTAGTTAAGACCACTTATACCGGAGCAAAGCTTGCAGAGCTGTATATGGCTAGAATTGTTTGTCTTCATGGTGTGCCTAAGAAAATTGTGTCTGACCGTGGAACTCAGTTCACTTCAAAATTTTGGCAGAAACTGCATGAATCCATGGATACTCATCTCAATTTTAGTTCGGCGTATCATCCTCAAACTGATGGGCAAACAGAACGCACTAATCAGATCCTAGAAGATATGCTTCGAGCTTGTGCTCTAAAATATGGCAAGAGTTGGGACAAGAGCCTTCCATATGCGGAATTCTCTTATAATAATAGCTATCAGGCAAGTCTCAAGATGTCTCCGTTTGAAGCTTTATATGGCAGAAGATGTAGGACTCCATTGTTCTGGAATCAAATAGGAGAAAGTCAGATATTTGGGCCAGAGATATTGCAAGAAGCTGAAAGACAGGTCCAAATAGTCAAGGAAAATTTGCGAACTGCGCAATCCAGGCAAAAGAGCTACGCAGACACTCGACGCAGAGAATTAGTGTTTGAAATTGGAGATTTTGTGTATCTCAAAGTATCACCTATAAGAGGCCTTCGTAGATTCAAGGTCAAAGGAAAGTTGGCACCCCGATATATTGGGCCATTCAAGGTACTGGACAGAAGAGGAGAAGTGGCTTATCATCTTGAACTACCTATTCAGCTCTCTGATGTGCATGATGTGTTCCACGTCTCTCAACTAAAGAAGTGTCTAAGAGTTCCAGAGGAGCAGTTGCCTATGGAAGAGCTCAATGTGAAAGAAGATCTCACCTACACGGAACATCCAGTAAAGATAATAGAAATAGCTGAAAGAGTCACAAGAAGTAAAGTGATCAGAATGTGCAAGGTACAATGGAGCCATCACTCTCAAGATGAGGCAACTTGGGAGAGAGAAGAAGATTTGAAGGCAGAATTCCCGCAACTCTTTGCTGGCTCTTCCGAATCTCGAGGACGAAAATCAGAAGCGTTTGGCAAGTAATTGCCATCATGGTGCAGTTACCAGCCGTGAGGCCTCCCCCCTCCCCTCCAAATTCCCTGCCTCACATACTGCTCTCTCTACAAACTGCACAGCAGTGAGCCCTGTTTTTCCCCTTTGCCTCTCCACGCCACCAATCCACTTCACGTCATCCTTGATGCCGACGAATTGACGAACAGGCCTCCATTTGGGCTTCGGTAAGCATCTCCGCCTCTGTTCCTCCACGACATAGCCTCCCCTCATCCTTCGTCCTTCTCCTTGGCTTCGCAGGCAGTACAGGAGGACACCCAGCGCCCAGTCCTGCGACCCAATACCTGGAGACGCCGCTCCACCACACGCCCGAGGCTACCTCCGCCCCCTTCTGTCTCCGCGACGAAGCACTGTCTCCCCACCCGATTCAACACCTAGGTGAGGTTCCCCACCCTCTGATCTTTCCGTTTTGCCGCTTAGCTTTGAATTCCGTCGACCACAGCACTCGGGCTCCTCAGCTCCGGTGAGTCGTCGGCGAGACGCCGCCGTGCTCGTCTCTGTTCTTGGCGGCGCGCAGAAGAAAGAACAGGCGACGGCACTTGGACCATCCCGACCCTTCTGCGTACAGCCCAAAATTAGATAGAATATCCCTTCCATGTTTATATCCAGCCCATTCAAGTGAAATCCAACCGCCCAGATCACCTATCCGCTTCCTGGTGTCCAGATAATTCCCGAAATGCACTTTTTCAGATTAGTTCCTACTAGTAAAACAATCGTAACTTTTTACTCACAGCTCCGATTTAGGTGATCCTTGCACTCACGCGATCGTAGCGAGGAGCTCTATCTTTTAAAATGCTTTACTTACTGTTTTTATAATATATGGCGTACTGTTTTTATTTATTTGTATGTATGTTTGTTTCGGTAGTTTCTACGAGTAGACAAGGAGCTATACGTCTTGGGCAAGATCAAGTGTACGAGAGGACAAATCAGAAGTGCTTGAAGAAGGCCAGTGTCCTTGCTGCATGTTCCCTTTTTGTCCTTTATTTTATTCACATGAACCACTTTTTATTTACGCTTTATGTATGCATCGAGTCAATATGATGGGAATCCTATGCTAGGGTTTACTAGAATTTTGTTATGACTTCCTTGATGCCTTTAGTTGGATGGGTCGGCTATGGGTAGTTCACATGCTTAGTTGCTCAACATGGGTTGTTTAATTTTAATCTTGACTAATAAACTATGCAACAATGTGGGCTGGTAATGTTTTAGCAACATGGAATCCTAGGACTTGAGCACTTGTTCTAAATGTTGGTTTGATGAGAGGTATGGATATAAGGTTTCATGGAAATATTTTTTTCTTGCTCAAGTGGTATCAAGGACCGGTACATGGAGCGACCACCCAGGATTACAGTGCAACCATGAGACCCAATGGGCTCTGGGCTTGGCCGAGTAATTAGGAGAAATCGGTGATGGTGTGGCGAGACGGCACTGATGAAATACTCCGCAAGGAGTGTGCCAACACGCACCGGTGGACCCTTTGTAAAGGCCTCGTAGTGAACCCATGCCAACACATCTTGGAAATGTGTAAGAGGTTTGGCCGCCTCGGCGTGACGGGTATCACATCGCGGCTTATGGTGAATGTGTACAACCTCTGCAGAGTGTAAAACTGTTATAACAGCCGTGCTCACGGTCATGAGCGGCCTGGACCCTCACATGTTTAGGCGGTGGTTTTGGGTGGTTTGGTTGGGTTGGGTTGGTTTGGTGGTTAAGGGTGATTTGGCCTTAGTTGCTAGTGGTTTCGACCTTTAAGATGGGTTTGGGTTGGAAAGACTCTCATCTAGTAATTAAGTGGCTTAATCAAATTTGACCAACTAAAATTTGTGCTATGCAACCAGTTGTGTCAGCCTTCCTTGATCTAAGCCCTGCATGTCATTATTTTCCTCCACTTGCAGAGTACACGCCTCCAGGTGTACTCACCGTTTTCCCTTTCAACCCCTGCTGTCTCTCTCTCTCCCCCCATATAAATGTTGTTCAGGATGAAGGCCAAGAAGATCTAGGATGCGACCCCCGGTTGATTGCCTGTGGTTATGGAGTTCTACTTCCAAGACAATAAACTCTGAGTTGTACTTTTCTTTCAGACCCACGGGTCCTTTTGTACCATTTAAACGTGATGTGGCAATGTATCAATGATGAAGTCGTACTTTATGTATGAAATGTGATCCTGGCATACATAAAGTGAGCATCTGGTTGTGTTTATAAAACCGGGTATGACAACATTGATGCAAGGTAGATGGTATGCATTAATTTGCATGAATCCAATCATGCCCAAGAATTAAACTGAAGTTACCTTGCACTTCCGAGACGAAGAAAGCTGTAGCAACGGTTTTGCTCCCAATGGTCAACTCCATAGAAGCCACACCCTTAGCGCCAATAGGGTCGCCACCACCAACTCCACTAACCGTCATGTTCGTCTTGATCAATTCTTCATCTTTCCCGTCGATTTTCTTGAAAAAAGAATAGGGCATAAGATTTGCAATAGCCCCACCATCAACCAACATCCGTGAAATCGGCTTTCCATTGATATGTCCTCTCATGTATAGAGTATTCAGATGATTTTCTGATTCTTGTGGCTTATAAAATACAGCATCACGAGGCCCTAGCTGAAGATGAGACACCTCCTCCTCCGGCACCACAAAGTAATCCGATGATAAATAGACAACATTAACATCCATGTTGCCATGCTCTAGAGAAGCTTCAAAGTCAACCATCTCTTCATCTTCAACCACTAGAGGAATTGGTGGAATATCATTTTCATTTATAATGGGAACAGATTTATCTTCTGCCTATGACTCCAAACCGGTCTGACCGGTTCCAGAAACCGGTCTAACCGCTTCTGCGACAAACTGACCCAAACCGGTCTGACCGGATTCTGAAACCGGTCTGACCGGTTGTGCTGCTAGTTGCACAACTGACTTGATCTGTCATGTTTTCTTCTGAGGAATCATTGGCCTATATCTGTTGAATTGCTCATCCCTCAGCTTCTCTGCCTCCTGTTCCCCTTTCTCCTTGTTTCGCAAGCGCTGCAACTTTCTCTTCTGTGTATGAGTCAAATAAGAAGGACACCACCTTGGTTGATACATTTTCTTCACAGCCTTGCTACTACCAGCTTCATGATCATTTGCCATGACAGGTTTCTTAACATCCGAATCTCCAATAACTATCGGCTTTTTGCTCAAATCTTGCATAGCCACTGGAACTTCACCAATTGTAACAAACCCATCACTTTTGGCTTGCTTTGGGTCCACTGTAAGCTTCACTTCCTCCTTCTCCCTGACATGATATTCTTGCTTAGGAGGAGCATGCTGTTTCTGTTCAGACCGAAACCAGTCTGACCGGTTTGAAACCGGTTTGACTGCTTTGGTTATTGGCACCGGACCTGATTGATATGAACCCAATCGGTCACGCACTAGAACTTTATGATACTGAGGTGCTTGTGGCATAGGAAAGCATTGCATCCACACTCCTTGATCCCATGTCGGATATTGAGAATTTGACGATGGCGGCGCCCATGGCATAGTAGCATACACCTTCTATGGTGGAAACACAGTAGTAACCTCATCATGATGCAACGGTGACCTTGATCTCTTTTTTACCGGCCAATCAACTTGCACGACCTTTGTATACTTGTTCAATAGCTGATTAAAGGTAGGTCCGGTAGGTCCCTGTTTCAGAATTGTACCTTTGACTTTAGGCTCATTCACTTTCCAAGTACCCACTTCTGGGCACCTAGGCTTGAAAGTTCTTGGTCGGTCCTGGGACAAACCGGTCTGACCGGTTTCGCCTGATCAACGGACCGATTATCAGTTGATGAACTCTCTTGCCCCCCGGGCCTTGATGTATTAATAGTAATCTTCAAAGACTCTTTACTATTCGGTGTCTTTCCAAGCATCACTTTTCTGACCAGAGTTTGATTATCAACTTTTTCGGGCCTTGGCTCTCCAACTACCACATTCTCTCCCTTAGCTCCTTCGGCTTGCTCCGGCCGAATCAGCACTTTGGTATTTAAATCAAGGGTATGAACAGGAAAGGGAGCCTTGTCAACTTGCATCTCAGCTAATACCAATCGACCTTCGTTAATAGCCAATTGTACCTGTCATCGGAAAGCATTGCAATTATTAGTAGCATGCGAAAAAGAATTATGCCACTTTTCTAAACCGGCTTCAACGAAGGACAAGAACAAGACTTAGCTTTTGATGGCCAAGCAAATTCAGCAGCATAGATTTCTTTATCCTCATCATCCGAACTATCAGAGTCATTATCAACATGATGAACATTGGAACGATGAGGCTTAGCATTTTCTTTTGTGTGTTTTAACTTTAACTCTAGACTCATGACCTTCATTTGCAAGTGATTAACGGAGAGAAAATCAAAACCTTCTAATTTCTCTTTCAAATAAGATTGCAAGCCCGTAAAAGCTAAATCCGCTAAATCTTTTCCAGAAATTGTCAAATTAAAACATCTATTTTTTGTATCCTTAAATCTTCTGAAATAATCCATAGCCGGTTCCTCTCATCTTTGTCTAATAGATGTTAAATCAGTTAATTTAGCCTCATTTTCTCCCCTAAAGAAGTGATCAGGAAATTTACGCTCCAATTGAGTCCAATTTTGAATAGAATTAGGCGCAAGCGAAGAAAACCAAGAGAAAGTAGTTCCAGTTAATGAAAACAAGCGAACACGCAATGTTTCATAAAAGGCTGCTTCCCCTAACTGTAAAATATATTGACTAACAAGCTCCCAAGTAGTACGATTAGCTTCACCATTGAATTTAACAAACTCAGGAACACGCTAACATTAGGATATGTAACTACATCAAATTCAGGAGGACATGGTTTTTGATATAAACGTGAGCTACTCATATCAATCCCAAGCTTTGTTCTAATTGTATTAGCCAGATCCTCTTTGGACCTAGAGAAATCGGCTTGGTAATTCCCGTTGGTTGTATTTTGTACATAACAAGGCGTATTATGCACCATTGTTTGAGAAACATTTGGAATCGGTCCATAAGAAACACCGGATCCCGAAGGTGCACTTCCCACAACAGTAGTACAAGGAGGTGTAAAAATAGGTCCAGAAGCAACTGAATTAGGTAAAATCATTGAATTTGTCGCACCCAAACCAATGGAACCGGTCTGACTCGCATTGGGTAAACCGGTCTGACCGGTTCGTTGACCGAACTGGGATGAGGCGGTTGCCCTGGATAGAAATTCATTGGCATGCCTAAATTTGGATCTATAAAATCTTTAGGTTCGCCTGACGAGCTAGGATTTGTTCTAGGTAAAGATTCATGTTCTTCTATACTATTTTTACCTTTTTTAAGCGAATCAATATCACTAGTCATATTAATAAATTACTCACTAGAAATAGTTTGAGCAGCATTCAATTTCTCATCCATCATGCGAGTTATTTGTTGCATTAAATCAGAAGATTCGCTAGTTACCTTAGGAAGCTCTTCAACTTGATCGTTAGCCAACTTAAAAGCTGGCATGATGAATTCTTCAACTCTCTTGACGAAGCCTCCGCGATCCTTCTTGAAGCCCTTTAAAAATTGCGCCTTGAAGTGCTCCTCAGCAATCAGGTACCGCTTCCGCTCCTCGTCTGTGAGCTCTTCCATCGTCGCGGCGATGATGCTGTTCTTGTTGACTTCACAGTTGGATCTAGACATCCTCGAGGTAGATTAGATCGGTTATTCAACCAAGATCTTTTCCCAGCGGAGTCGCCAAAAAGTATGTTGACACGAAAACGCGCCGACAGACTCAAGATCGCGCGAACGCGTAGCATGGCCATCACCACGGCCAACACCCGAGCTCCCCGGGCAAACAGGTCAGACCGGTTCCTAAACCGGTCAGACCGCTTTCAAGCAGGAACTCGTGAAGAACTAGAAACTCGAGCTCGGGAAGGACCCTGTCAGAGCTCAAGCAATCTAGGGTTGCTCTAGGGTCGGCAGGCCACCTAGAACACCTTAGTACGGCGCGGAGACGAGCAAAGGACAACAATTAGGGTTGGAAAAGATTTAGGGTTTGGAGACAAAAAAGTAAAGGACAAATAATTGTTGATTCGATTGGAATAACTCTCGATCGGCCTTAGCCTTCATATATACTAGGTAAACTCCCCGCGCGTTGCTGCGGGATATTTTGCCTAAATTTGTGTAATTATTTGATACATATTTGAAGTTTTTAACCTTCTTGAGATGAAGGTTAATTATTATTTATTTAAAAATTAGCTGAGTAACATACATTTGCAATGAAGGGGCTAATTTTTAATTTTATTGTTGGATTTGTCTTCCGTGAAAATAGCTTCCATGTGTGGTTGTGCGCTGCGTGTGTATTGAACGATATTTGAAGTTTTTAATCTTCTTGACATGGTAGTTTACCGTTGCCTAAACTACCCTGGCACCCAGAACTCCTTTGCTGCCGGGGAAAAAAAAGATCACGACCGGCAGCCGGTCCAGTGCAACGCGCACACGCATCTCGACCCAACGGAGCGATGAAGCCAAACACTGCGCGGCTCAGCACTCGCGCGCGCACGCGGTGAAGTGGCCCAACGAAAGCCAGCCCATGCGGCAACGTGCGGGCTGCCAATTCAGCCCAGCGGCGGACGCGCACGATCCTGAGCGATGGCCACGATCCGACGGCCACGATTCTCCCGCGCCCCTTAAATACCCGAAAAAGCCGGAGGGAGGGCAAACCCTAGCTCATTTCGTTCCCTCCCCGGCCAACGCTCGCGAGAGTGGCGGCCGGCCTCGGGTGCGCCACCGCGCGCCGTCCTTCCTCTTCTCGAGCTCCGGCCAGCCTTACTTTCCCCTCTCCTCTTCTTAGTTCACTACTCCGGCAAGAGAGAGCGAGAGAGCGAGAGAGCAACGGAGGCCCACACGCGCGCGGCCGGTGGCGCAACGTCCGGCGCCTGACGGAGTGACGGAGTCGTCGCGGGGCCGCTCGCCGGCGCGCACGCTCCCTTGCGATGAGCGCGCCGCCGTTGAGTGGCTCCAAGGCGTCTCCCTGATGCCCGTTCTTGCCAACGACTGGATCTGGCGCGGGCTGGCGAAAACAGCGCGACACGGAGCAGCCGCCCAGGAGCCATTTATGGGGTGGCGCGGTGGGGAGGCGAGGGAGCGGTGGTGGGCAGGCGAGGCGAGGTGCAGGGGGTGATGGGTCAGATCCGGTGGGTTGGGCACTCACGGCGGTGGGAAGGAGAGGGGGCTGAGAAGGTGAGCCGGCGTTGAGGCGAGGGGGCGGCGATGGGTGGAGAAGGCAGGGAGGCGGAGGGGGGCTGCGGGGGTGAGTGGGATGACGTCAGGATGATGTGGCATAGCTGAGAGTTCAAAGAATTGCTGGGTGGGTTGTTAGTGGGTACCAATTATACAGTTGTTATAGATAGGCCGGAGAAGTCGTACCCCTATCCAAGTCGGTTACAATATGGGACAAAACTCAGAATCCTAAACCTACTCGAATTACAACTCTAAACCGGTCTGACCGGTTCGGCAAACCGGTCAGGCCGGTTTCCCTCGGCTGCTGCCAATTTTGACTATCAACAGCCGACCAAAGCCTTTTGGACACGTTACATTGATCATGTCAAGGAGAAGGAAAATCAAGACATGTTCACGATAACGAAATGAATAAATGAACTAGGTTCCGGTGTCCTAGGACCCAAGGTTTAGGGTAACCGGCACCCCTTCTCATCCCTTTCTGTGTGTCGGAGGCTCTATAGTCCCCAAGAAAGACAGTAGACTTATTCCGGACCTTTTAGTGCTGGCTCTTTAGCCGCTGTATCTCTAACCACTTGGCCTAGATAGATAGAGTACCCAGGAATCCTTTATCTCTTCTCGTTGTCCTCCCAACTATCTATACCTTCTCTCATCTACCCGAGTATCCCCTGAGCTGTGTGTCCGGTATATCCACTCCTATCCAATACCGTTTATCCCCCGTCTTGTTTAGTCGTGTACCCTTCTCTGATAGTCTCGAATATCCATTTGCTAGTATTCTTGTCAAAGCTTCCTTGCGGAAATATAAATTACGATACCTCGGATTACTCCCTGGTGAAGTGCTAGAGCGGTAATTCTGCGCGCTTGCAGAATATTCACATATTTTACTAGCCATAAGGAAAATCACTGAACACTCCTTGCATCCAGTGCCGGGATTCACAATCCTGATATTGGATCGTAAGAAGTGCCAACAAGCAGCTCCCAAGATGAAGTGGTAGCTTAGAAGGGTTGATTTTTATTGGCCTACTATGATGGCGGACTGTTTCAAATATTATAAAGGATGTGAAGAGTGTTAGTGATTTGGAGATTTACAGTTAGTTCCTGCTGCTTTGATGCATCCGATTATCAAACCATGGCCGTTCCGAGGTTGGGGGTTGGATTTTGTTGGACAAATTAATCCTTCATCGTCCAAAGGGCATCGTTTTGTGTTGGTTGCTACAGATTATTTTACTAAGTGGACTGAAGCGATTCCTTTGAAGAATATGACACAAAGAGAGGTGATTGAGTTTATTACCCAGCATATTATTCATCGATACGGTATTCTTCTAACTTTAACAGCGGATCAAGGTCCTTCATTTATGTCTAATGAGGTACATGAATTTGCCGAATCATAAAAGATTAAATTGCTCAATTCATCTTCATATTATGCTCAGGCTAATGGACAAGCCGAGTCAAGTAATAAAATTTTGATCAAGTTGATCAAGAAAAAGATAGAAGAAAATCCTAAGAGATGGCATGAAGTATTATCCAAAGCATTACGGGCTCATCGTATATCTAGACATGGTGCTACTAAAGTTACTCCTTTTGAGCTTGTATATGGTCAAGAGGTCGTTTTGCCTGTTGAGCTTAATGCTGTTGATTACCATGACTTGATGATGGATAATATTGATGAGGTCACCGACAAGCGATTGAAGGCTTTGAAGGAGACTGAGAAAGATAAGCTTCGGGTTGCTAAAGCCTACAACAAGAAGGTGCGAGGAAAATATTTTTAGATTGGAGATCTTGTTTGGAAGACAATCTTGCCTATTGGTATGAAAAGCAACAAGTTTAGTAAATGGTCGCCAAGTTGGGAAGGACCATATCAAGTTGTCAAGGTTATCTTTGGGAATTTTTATGTGCTGGAGACATTACAAGGAGATCGTTTACCTAGAGCTATCAACGCAAGATATTTGAAGAAATATTATCCAAGTGTATGGCAAGATGCATGAAGACCAAAAGCC
The DNA here is from genome assembly GCA_900205405.1 of Echinochloa crus-galli. Classification (NCBI taxonomy): domain Eukaryota; kingdom Viridiplantae; phylum Streptophyta; class Magnoliopsida; order Poales; family Poaceae; genus Echinochloa; species Echinochloa crus-galli. Next base: position 747,062 of record OAMR01000368.1, read on the forward strand.
GATAAATTTTGATATCGCCCTTAGTATAAAATTTTGGCTACTGAGTTCTAATTACTACTATCTTGCTTTTTAGTTTGTAAGCTCACTAAAAAGACTAGGGGGACATATGTTTATAGCCAAAATTGGCACCAGCCGAGGGAAATCGGTCTGACCGGTTTGCCTAACCGGTCAGACCAGTTTTGATCTGTAATTCGAGTAGGTTTAGGATTCCGAGTTTTATCCGATATTGTGACCAACTCAGATAGGGGTACGACTTCCCCGGCCTATATATATGAAGGCTAAGGCCGATTGAGAGGTATTCCAATCGAATCAATCAATATTTGTCCTTTATTTTTATCTCTCAAACCCTGCACTTTTCCAAAGCCTAATTGATGTTGTTTGCTCGTCGGGCGTTCAAGGGCGTTCTAGGTGGCTTGCCGACCCGAGGGCAACCCTAGCTTCCTTAAGCTCCGACGGGGTCCCTCCTGAGCTCGAGGTTCTAGGTATTTGCATTCCTCTGCCAGAAAGCGGTCTGACCGGTTCTGGAAACCGGTCTGACCGGTTTGCCCGGAGGTTCGTGGGTGTTGGTCGTTTTGACAATCGTGCTGCGCATTCTAGCGTTCTTAAGTGTGTCGACGCATCTTTCTGTCAACACTTGCATCGGTTGATATTCTTTAATCTATCGTCTTCTTGTCTATTTAGCTTTAATTAGTATTAATCATGTTGAAATAGACCATAGATCGTTTTAATGGCCTATTGCATCTTAATCACGGCAACCCCTCTAAGTGCTGTTGAGATCAAATTTCATTGTGAATAGATCCATTGGTTTGTGCAGTTTAAATTAATCTCTTACTGCTAGTATTTCTAGATTGTAACTTCCCAACTGTGGGATATGGGTACCCCTGGGCCCACTGTTAGGCTAGACCACGACGGCCAGGGTCCACGTCTGACAAGCTTGTGGGCCGACCCCTAGGCGGCCCAAACGGGCTCCCCGACTTGGCGGACAGGTTTAACTAAGACCCGGCGGGCGGCTCGTCCGGATATCCAGGGATATTCTGTTGTAACCAACCTGGATTAGAATCCTTGTCGGAGTCAAGTAGGAAACCGACTTGTAAACCCTAGCCCGTCAACCCTAGCCCGTCAACCCTAGGGCACCCCCACGAGGTGACACGACCCAATACGCGACATTGCACCTCGCATTGTAACCCATACGCTCGTCCAAGCTTCCTGGAGCTCGGCCGAGTACCAAGCAATACAAGACAGCGCCACCGACACAGGACGTAGGGTATTATACTTCCGGGTAGCCCGAACCTGTCTAAATTAGTTCCTCCTGTGTACCATCAAGCTGCCAGTTCATTAATCACCCCACCTACAAATCAACCACTCGGGTACCCCCAGGTGGATTGCCGGTCCTAAGGTCCGACAGTTGGCGCGACAGGTAGGGGGAGATTGGTGAGCTTTTTCGATTCGAAAACACCGTTGGCTTGATGGCAGATCGATCCGACGTCGTCTTCCCGGCGAACATGAGCGGCAGCCCCAAGCACCTTCCGGGATGCAGCTTCTTCGCCGACTCCAGCGACTCCAGCTCCACCAACGTCAACTTGACGCCGGTGGATTCGACCTCGACAACTCCAGGGACTCCCCCCGATGTGCCCGAGCAGCTCATGCAGCAGATCGAGCGGCTCAGCGTCCGGGGCCGGATCCCAGATTTGCTTCCACGACAGCGAGTCCCTTACCCCGACGAAATCATAGACGGGCTAAACCGCATCAACGACACGCTCGCTGAATGCATCGTCATGTCTAGATCGCTCAGGGAATACATTCCCCTACGGACTGAAGAACGCAGCAGCCGACCACTCTGGCCGACTCCCGCATCGCGAGGCCTAGATCCAATATGGAAACCCGCCCGAACCCACCCAGTTTCTGGATTGTGGTGAGTTACAGGTCGCGAGGATCGTGCTCTCATCCACCGAGAACTCGGCGGACGCGGCAGAAAGACATACCACGCGACCAGATCGCGAGGCATTCGCCTCTGAAGATCAAGCAACCCAAGACAACGAGACTGAATCCGCGCGACAACGCCACATAGATGCAAACAACAACAGAGCCCAGCACTGCCAAGCCGAGGCAGCAAACGTGGATGCTGACGGCGACCTCCGCGACGAAGAGATGGACCCCCTGGACCCACGTAACCTGGCACGTGAGTTCGAGCGGGCACGAGCTGATTTTCTCACCCCGTCCGCGGCAATAGCGGCGTGTGTCGCCGAACTGGCACACATGGAGGCCACCCCTGAGGCATCCCGCGTCCGTGCCTGGCTGGCCGTTGCGCAGGACCTCCACCAACAAGACAGGTAGGCTAGATCAAGATCTAGCCGGTCACGCTCGAGCAGATCGAGTTCCCGCAGGACCGGGTACAGCAGATCTAATCGAGACAGGCGCCGACACAGATCTCCAACTCTGGAGGTCATCCAAGAAGAGGTAGATCAAGAACGCACGGCGGACAACCAACTAGACGAGTCTGAGGGCAGGCACCCCCGGAACCGCCGAGGCGGCAGTAACAGGCGGCGCAACAACCGCCGCGACGACGGCGACCTTCGCGACCGGCTCCACAAACCGGATCGCGACGTACGAGGAGTGCTCAACCACCGGCATCGTGAGCGCGACGCGGCCGAGTTGGAACGCCGCGAATGATATGACTGGGATTACGACCAACCCGAGCGCCGAGCCAACCGCTCCGAGTGCTCCAACGACAATGATCATCGTGCACGCCGCGAGCTCGACGAGCGCGATCGCTACGACCGCGGATATGGCTCACCCAGAGCCCGCGACCGCCGTCAAGACGGCGGCAATGACAGCTTCGGCGAGGATGATTTCGAGATCAAAGGCTTCCAGGCCTTCACCAAGCGACTCCGTCAGGTCCAATAGCCGGACACCTTCAAGCCGGCCATTGTCCAGAAGTTCGACAGCCGCTCCGACCCCAAGCTCTGGATCCAGACCTACATCACAGTGGTCCGGGCCACACGCGGCAACACGGACCACGCAGCAACCTATTTCCCGGTCATGCTAGGGAAGGCGGCACTCTTGTGGCTCTTGGGACTCCCGGAGAACTCCATCGACAGCTGGGCACAGCTCTGCAAGGTTTTCACTGAAAACTACCAGGCCACCTATACTCGTCCTGGTACCAGGTTCGATCTGGACCTAGTACGCCAAAATAGGGGTGAAAGTCTCCGAGACTACACCAACCCCTTCTTCGACAACCGTAACAAACTTACGAACATCGAAGAGAGGGACGTCATCGACGCCTTCCGGTGCGGACTGTACGACAAGGAAGTCTTCTGCAACCTATTCAAGAAAGACCCCAAGACGGTTGGGGAGATGATGAAGATGGTCGAGGAAGAAGCCAAAGCCGATGCAGCTGAGCTATCCCAGTTCAGGACCAGGGACCGGAGGGACAAAGACCACGACCACCCACCGACCGAGCACAAGAAGGTGGAACCAGCACGCAACAGACGCAGCAGGCCTGATGTTGCCACCGTAGCAGAAGGCAAAGGCTGGGTGGAGTCACGACTCCAACCCGAAGAGCTCGCACGCCTCAACGAGCAGTGCCCACTCCACAAGGATGCAAAGCACTCGTTCAGGGACTGCTGGACCCTGAAGAAGGTAATCCGCGTTCCCCCAGCGCCGAAGAAGCCGCGCCACAACAATATTCGCGGCGACAGGTGAGACGGTGATCGTCGCAATGACCGCCACCTCGATCGCCGCAATGATCACCGTGATGACCGCAACCATCGGTGCGATGACCGGGCGCAGGATGGCGACGACCGCTGCCCGGATCAGGACGCCGGGCCGACCAACGAGCCTCACGGCAACTTCCAGCGCACGGATCGCCAGGTCAACGTGATCCTGGGAGGTCCCGATGTGTTCCACGACAGAAGAAAGAAGAAACTCCACAGTACTAATCGACGGGGGCAATGCCCTCAACATCATCTTCACCAAGACCCTGAACGACATGGGGTTCAACTACAGCAGGCTTCGAGGCTCCGACCACCCGTTCTAAGGCGTCATCCCAGGAAAGGCGGCCTACCCAGTTGGACGAGTCACCCTACCGGTTACCTTCGGCACGACCGATAACTACCACACAGAGTTCCTTCACTTCGAGGTCGCCGACTTCAGTAGCTCCTACGACGCCATCTTTGGGCGGTTCATGCTGGCACGCTTCATGGCAATCCCAAATCACACCTACTTGGTGATGGAGATGCCGAACCTGAAAGGGGTCATCAGCGTCAGGGGCGACGTCAAGACGTCGTACGAGTGTGATTAAGCAGCTGTACGGCTCGCCGAGCTCTCGCGACAGCTCGTCAACAGTGTACTCCTCGCAACCGAGGCCAGGACCAACCCACCCGCCGACTCCAAGGTGCCGGAGCAGGACGCAACCATGACAGTGCTCGAGCCGAACTCAAGGACCAAGGCAGTCTCCCTCTCCAGCGACGACCCCACCAAGACGGCATTGATAGGCCTAGGCCTGTCCTCCAAATAGGAAAGCGCGCTCACCTCTTTCCTACGGGACAACTAGGAGATATTTGCGTGGAAACCCTCGGATATGGCCGGAGTTCCAAGGGAGAAGGCTGAACACTCCTTGCATTTGGTGAAGACCGCCAAGCCAGTCAAGTAGACTCTCCGACGGTTCGCACAAGATCGCAAGGAGGCCAAATCGAATAAGCTCCTAGCAGCTGGTTTCATTCGGGAGTGCAAGCACCCTGAATGGCTTGCAAATCCTATACTTGTAAAGAAGAAAACTGGTGAATGGAGAATGTGTATCGATTATACCGATCTCAATAGGTACTGCCCTAAGGACTCCTTCCCTCTCCCTCGTATCGACCAGGTAGTCGATTCTATGGCCGGGTGCCTGCTACTCTCTTTCCTCGACTGTTACTCCGGCTACCATCAGATAGCCCTTAACCTGGCCGACCAAGACAAGCCAGCGTTCATCACGCCCCATGGAATATATTGCTACACCACGATGACCTTCGGCCTCAAGAACGCCGGAGCAACGTACCAAAAAGCAATTCAGAAATGCTTGGACACTCAAATCGGACGTAATGCAGAAGCTTACGTGGATGATGTCGTGGTCAAGACCTACGACCCAGACACCCTGATTGTCGATCTCCAAGAGACGTTCAACAACCTCCAGCGCTTCAGGTGGAAGTTAAACCCGACCAAGTGCGTCTTCGGGGTACCCTCAGGCAAGCTCCTAGGGTTCCTGGTAAGCCAGCGGGGTATAGGGGCTAACCCTAGAAAGATCGCGACGATTCAGAACCTGCCGCCTCCAAAAAACAAGAAAGAAGTGATGAAGCTGACAGGGATAATGGTGGCCCTAAACCGGTTCATCAGCAAGCTAGGTGAACGCGGAGCCTCCTTCTTCAAACTCTTGAAGAAGGCCGAGAAGTTCGAGTGGACATCAGAAGCCGACCAAGCGTTGGCCGACCTTAAAAGCATTCCTAGCTACCCCGCCGGTGCTCACCGGGCCAAAGAAGGAAGAACCCCTCCTGCTATACATAGCAGCAACCACCAATGTGGTAAGCGTAGCCCTGGTCGTGGAACGCCAAGAAGATAGACATTCCTACCCGGTTCAAAGGCCGGTGTATTACATCTGCGAAGTGTTAGCCGACTCCAAAATTTGGTACCAGCACCCTTAGAAGCTACTTTATGCGCTCTTGATCTGTTCAAGAAAGCTGCGTCACTACTTTCAGGCACACTCCATACACGTGGTATCCAATTTTTCGCTTGGCGAGATCCTCCACAACCGCGACATCAACGGCCGAGTCGTCAAATAGGCGGTGGAACTCGGAAGCTTTGATATTACCTTCAGGTCAAGGCAATCTATCAAATCTCAAGTCTTGGTTGACTTTCTGGCTGAGTGGACGGAGATCCAAGTGCCTACACAGGCAGAACCACCCGAGCATTGCACCATGTACTTTGACGGCGCTCTAAACCTCGAAGGAGCCGGCGCACGAATACTATTCTTATCACCAGAAGGCAAGCACCTCAAGTATGTGCTGCCGATTCACTACAAGGCGACAAATAACGGCGCCGACTACGAAGCGCTGATCCACGGGCTCAAGATAGCCATCACCTTGGGCATCAAACGTCTGTTATGCTTCGAAGACTCAAAGGTGGTAGTTGAGCAAGTCAACAAAAATTGGGAGTGCTCCAAGGAAATGATGGACGCCTACTGTGCGAAAGTCCGCAAGCTGGAAGCCCACTTCTACGGACTGGAATGCCGCCACGTACCACGCGAGTAGAACGTGGCCGCCGATGTCCTCTCTAAGGTTGGATCCAAGCGTTCGCAGGTACCCGCCGGCGTATTCGTACAAGACCTACGAAAACCATCCATTAAAATCCTGGATGAAGGTGAACCAACAGCCACTGCCGACCAGGTTGTCGCCGCAGTCGTGGCTCCTTCAGAAGCAGAAGAAGATTGGCGCGAACCACTCATTGCATTCATCAAGAACAACCGTATGGCCGTAAAAGACAAACTCAAGGAAGACTAGGTCGCCCTTGAGCAGCTTAGTCGGCGAAGCGCCAACTACGTGGTCATCGGTTCGGAACTCTACAGGAAAGCAGCGTCCTCAGGAGTACTCATGAAGTGCATCCTGCGCAGCGAAGGCCCGGCACTACTGGACAAAGTGCCTTCGGGCACATGCAGTAATCACGCGGTAGCCAAAACGATGGTTGGCAAGATCTACAGATCTGGGTTCTTCTGGCCCACCGCGGTCTCTGACGCAAGGGAACTCGTCCAGCGTTGCGCCGGGTGCCAATTCTTCAGAAGCAAAAGCACCTGCCGGCTCAGGCACTCCGCACCATCCCACCATCCATGCCCTTTGCAGTCTAGGGGCTAGATAACGTGGGACCATTCAAACCAGCCCCAGGCGGGTTCAAGCACATACTCATCACGGTGGACAAGTTCACCAAATGGATCGAGTATAAGGTCGTCACCGACACCAAGTCGGCCACCGCAACAGCCTTTATTGAAGAGCTAACAAACCATTTTGGCATCCCAAAACAGATCATCACCGACCTCGGCTCCCTATTTACAGGGCACGAGTTTTGGGATTTCTGCCAAGAGAGCCAGATCGATGTCTACTACTCGTCCTCTGCCCACCCCCGATGCAATCGGCATGTCGAACGGGCAAACGGAAATATATGTCTTGGACGCCCTCAAAAAGGAAATATATGACGCACTCAACCCACGCGCAGGCCGCTGGGCTAAAGAGGTACCACATGCGTATGGGGCCTTCGTACCCAGAGGAGCCGAGCAACGGGGTACTCCCCTTTCTTCATGGTCTATGGATCTGAAGCCGTACTTCCTGCCGACTTAGCATTCAGCGCCCCACGCATAAAGAATTACGAAGAAGGAGAAGCTGAGTCAAGTCGGCAGGTCGACGTCGACGCTCTAGAAGAGCACAGGCTCTACGTCCTAAAACGGCATGTGCGCCATGAGCAGCAGATTTGCCGATACCACGACAGGAACGTCAAGGAACGCTCGCTAAACGTGGGCGACCTCGCCCTGCGCCGAGTCATGAGCTCGGCATGCCGACATAAGCTGACAGCGCCCTGGGAGGGCCCATTCATCGTCAAAGAAGTCATATCTCCAGGAACCTACCGCCTAGAATGGGCTAACGGCGAATCAGCTCCGAATGCCTGAAACATCCAGCACCTCACTAAGTTCTATCCTTAGTCCGAAATACAGCTACGTAATCTTACCCCCTTATTTTTATCATTCAATAAAGATTCTTCGTTCCACAAATAAATTTTGTGCGCTTTGAAAAATGCAATTGCATTGATCTCTCTATGACAGCCATGTGCTCGTCCTCAATCAAAATTGCTCATGCAAGCAAATTAACTCGGCAAGTCCGATGCACTATACCCAAAGTCTAAACACCCGCAACAATACTCGGTCGGGACCCTGCCTACGACTAAGCCTCCATGCAGAGCATCGTAGCATGTAGGAGAGCTGCCTCCATGAGAGCTCCAGCCAGTTCGCCGCCCCAGTCCTTAGTGCTTTGTCAACAAAAGCTATAAGCTTAAAAGAAATACTTATTACGTATAAGTCTGCCATACGATCTCTAGAATACTACATGTTTTTCTTTTCTCTCTCTAAGCAGGACCCAAATTTGCCTCATCCACAATGCTGCCTACTATGTCGATCGCCAAGTCAGAGAAAGACTCCGCCAAAGCCTCAAACTGTTCATCCGTGTAGCTCGGATGATAGCCGTCGTAGATGACCGTCAGAGCAATGTCAGGGTGGTACATACGAACAAGGGCAAGCGCGTTTTTAACAGCGTACTGCGCGGTTGCCGTAGCCATGTCCTTGGAATCACTTGGGAGACGGCGCAGTCGATCCACCAGAGGCTCCGCCGGCCGACCACCCACCACATGGATACCATCACAAGCGAACAGGGCAGCCTGTGTCAAAGCATTATAGCGATCCGCAGCCTCTGCACAAGTGCACGGGTTAGCGACAGACCGGCGTCACGAATGCTCGGCAAAAAGAACGAGGCTCGACAGCAGGACATATCCTTCATGGCAACATCATGGCTCCCAAGTGCCCGGCGATGCGCACCGACGAGGTCCTGGATCTCCTGCTTCAACTTCTCGATCTTCTTCTCGCTGGCATGACCTGCGCAGGAGAACCACCCGTAGCCAAGAGTTATGGTGTCATGCTCGGTACACACCAGAAACTCAAGTCGACGCCACACAGGCCTTTGCTCACATTCAAGGGTGGCTGTCTCCTTGTACTTGCCATCCACAACCTCGAGTCAGTTTTGGAGGCGCTCCTTTTCTTGGGCATGACCTAAGGAAGCGGAAAACAACACAATCAGTCACAATACGGAGAACAGCCGAGTACTTCACCAGCAAAAAAGAACTCGGACAGTCAAAAGCAAGACGACTTACTAGCAGTGGACGCCTCCAGCTGATTCACGATATCTTGGTTAAGTTGCACCATGCTCTCCATGTTCGAGTCCTTCTGGATCGCGAGCCCACGAGCCTTGTTGGCAATGGTGCGTACCCGGGCCCTCAGATCCTGTAGCTCACGGTACTCGTCTTCGGCCACGCGCATCATCCTTGCACACTCCTGGGCTCCGGACATCAGGACCTGCATTTCAGAAAAGTTTAAGCATCCATCCTACACCCGAAAGCAAAGCGTGCAAAGATATTACCTCCATATTCTCCAGCATTATGCCGGAGGAGCTGCGTATCCGCTCCAGCGCCTCCTGGTTCTTCTTGACCTCACGCTCGAAGTGCTCAGGCCGGCTGACTTCCTCCTCCTCTTCTCCAGCTACATCGTCCTGCTCAGCACGCTGAACAGGAAGGGCATCATCATCAAGCTCCGGCATGTCTGGGTCCACAACTAATCCAGCACCCGAGGCAGTCTGCGACGCAATCACCGCATCCTCCAGAAGCGTAGAGACTGATCCAGCCACATAACCACCTGCCAAGCGTGCTGGCGGCATCGTCGGCTGTGGCAATGGCCCAGAGACAGCCGTGCCGGGCGACACAGAGTCCCGGCGATCAACCCCATCTCCGGAATGAGTACGCGACGTGTACGAAAACACGGCCAACTCCCTACAAGACACAAGCTGTACGACAAGCAAATAAGCACCTGGAGCAAAGACCGAGTACAAAGAGTAACTTAACCGAGCTCGAGCTCTAACCTGTTACTCCTACTCGGCCGTTTGAAGATCAAACCAAACGGACGCGGCGATCGACCAACCATAGGCACTATTACAGGGGTGGGGGAAGACACCAACGTCATTTCCGCCGTCCCACCCTGCACCTGATCATCGCCTTCTTCATCAGCTGAAGCGCCAGTGTCATCGCTGGCTGCTGGCATCGCAACTGTGCGACACCACTTCGGTCGAGGTACTTCGGGCGCCGCTCGCGCCAAGGACTTCCTTCTTCCGTGTCTCGGCCGCTGCCATCAGCGCCTGAGACAACGCCATCTTCCGGGTACTGGCCCGAGTCTTGCTAGTAGCAGCATCAGATTCCGCCGCCTTGGCGGCACCACCTTCAGTACTCGGGGAGGAGCCAAACTCTTTCGACTCGTAGTCCTCAAGATCCTCGATGACCGGAAGCTCGTCATCCCTCGCCTTGTCCGGCCTCATCACCTTCCGCTGCAGCACCGGATCCACGTCAGGCAATGGCGCCGGGCAGAAGAAGCGGTTGGTTACCTCCTAGCCCAAAGAGTGCAACATAAACTCAGACAAGATGCAAGATAATGTAATCATGTACATCAAAATAACTCGAACAAGAAGCCTCACCGCAGACAGGGGATTCCTCAAGGTAAAAGGGCGCGGAGCTCCAAGATTGGTCACTTCCCCGCGCCCACGCGCCCAATAACTTCGTCGGAGTCAATACCCCGGGTAGTTTCCCGGGTCGGGTCGAGGCGACCAGAAAACTCGTACGCCGGGTGAACCCGATCCTTGATCAGCTGGATTGTCCGGGATACAAACGGTATCGCCACTGCTGTAGCAGTCAAGTCCTTCCGCTTCAGGTCGGCGATCTTCTCCAGAAGTGCGGGGATGTCCTTCGCTTCATCCCCGACCGGCAATTCGCGCCAGGAGTCCCGCTCCTTGGGCACCATGCCAGTCCTCCCCGGCAGCATGGGCGGCTGGTCCATCATCAAGAACCAATCTTGGCGCCAATCCTTGTGGCCATCATTCAGCTGTAGGTCAAAATACTCCTTCTATCTCCCCACGCGCAGGGCAATGCCCGCCCTACCGGTAATCCGAGTGGGGCCGTCTCCCCTCTTCCCCGAGCCGATGCGCTTGACACAGTACAAGTACCGCCATAGATGGAAAATGGGAGCAATCCCCAAATATGCCTCACACAAGTAAATGTAGAAAGAGATATCGAAAATCCCATTGGGATTAAGATGGGAAAGCTCCAGACTATAGTAGTACAGCAGCCCGCGGAAGAAATCGCCGGTCGGCGTGCTAAAGCTGCGCTCGACGAAGAGTGCGAAGACGGCGACCTCATTGGTGTTCTCGTATGACCTCTTCTGCTTCCCCGGCAACCTTCACGCCAAGGAGTCCTTCGGGGGAAGAACCCCCCCGATTTGCCATGTCCTCCAGGCGCTCCGCCGTCATCTTTGTCTCACCCTAGCTCGCGTCCTGCTTGGCCTCCGACGGCACTCCGGCCGCCATCAGAGCCTAAGCGGCAGCGCGAGCGGCGGCTTCTTCAGCCATGAATCGCTCTTGGTGGCGGCGGAATGAAGGATGGATGTAAGCAGGAGTGCGCAGCCTCACTAGCGAGGACCTATCTAGGGGTCCCACATGGCCTCGGGAAGCTCGCTTCGGCGCAATGGCGGGCTCAGCAAAAAGGCGACAGACGGGAAGGCGAAGGGTGCGGCGCAACGGCTGGATGACGACGGCGGCGGCCTCGGTCGCGTATTTATAACGCGGCGCCGCCCTAACCTAACGGCTCCGAAACTAACGGACGGAATCCGCGGGATGGGCGATGCGTGATCCACCGGATCCGAATGTACGGGATATATTTCCATTCGAAAGGACTCGGTGCGTTCCAAGAGAACCATGCCAAGACCCTCGCATGCTCGGGGGCTGGGCGCCGCGAAAGGACTCGGCGCGTTCCAAGAGAACCATGACAAGACCCTCGTATGCTCGGGGGCTGGGCACCGCGAAAGGACTCAGTGTGTTCCAAGAGAACCATGCCAAGACCCTCGCATGCTCGGGGGCTGGGCGCCGCAAAAGGACTCGGCGCATTCCAAGAGAACCAGGCCAAGACCCTCGCATGCTCGGGAGCTGGGCGCCGTAAAGGGACTCGGCGTGTTCCAACGGAACCAGGCCAAGACCCTCGCATGCTCGGGGGCTAGGTGCTGGGTAGAGTTCTGTATATCTAATGGATCACGTTGACCTCTAACAGGTGTTGGACATCGCTCACCACCAAAGCGAACATACATATTCGCATTTCGTGTTTCGCAAGCTGCGAATGTACAAAGATAAAGTACACTCGGCCATTGGCCGTTTAAAGATACAAAGACATTAACCGCTTATTACGCGGTTCTTGGACCACTTCAGTTCGGTAGTCAGCTTGTAAACACCGGAGGCGGTTTCCACAGCTCCATCGCCGGTCTTCATCTAACATCCCACCAACTGAAGAACCTCGTGGCTGCATTGCTGGAAGAGGGCAGGGACTAAACACCACCAATGGCGCCGAGACTGGGCCTTATAGCACGTCCTTGATGGGTGCCCGGTGCAAGCCCAGCCAATCTTCAACCTCCTCGCTCGGCTCCACTTCGAGATGGATCTCTGTCTCGCCAATGAGGAGCGCAATGTCAAGCTCCTTTCCCGCAGCATCTGCACCACTCTTCGCTGGCATCCTTCTGGCATCAACAACAAGCACCAAGGCATGCACCTTGGATCACCCTACTCTCACTCTTGAATCCCTTAGGATGATGGAATTTCAGGCTCCACATGTTGGCTCGCCTCCTACAACTAATGCGATGGAAAACCATGAAGGCGCATCTATATATAGGCGTCGATGGCCAGGTCCTGTTGGCACATGACCAACCGACAGCGGGGCATAGAGGTGTATGCACATGGACTGTATCGTCGTGCTGCCGGCCTTTATTGCCTTTGACTGAGCATGCTCGATGGCCTCTTTTCCGCATCGTTATCAACACACTGTTTACTCACGGGTGCCGATAACCTTGTCCCTTTCCTTGGTGGCAGCATACTCTCACCTACCACCGCTCCAGCCAACATGATTGACTGGGCAAGCCCGCAACTCAGAAACTTATCCTTGGCGGCAGCAAGCCTTCACCAATTCTCGGGCAACACGTTGTTCGATTACTTTTATGAGCCTTGGCTCGCTTATACTAACCAACCCAATGCTCAGGGGCTACTGTATACAGTGCTCCTGATCGTAGCCTTGTACTCGGCCCTCATGAGGACCGACCGACTATCTCGAAGAACTCGGTGTCGTGTTGGGTGTTCTTTCTCTTTGGAGCACCGCCCCCCTTGTGCCGACTACAAGTTGAAGCACCTTCAGCCGACTACATTGGCCTCGTTCCTTCATCAAGCAGTTCGTCACGCGCCTGCACGTTGCTCGGGGGCTTGTGGGATATGGGACCCCTGGGCCCACTGTCAGTATAGACCACGGCGGCCAGGGCCCACGTCTGACAAGCTTGTGGGCCGACCCCTAGGCGGCCCACATGGGCTCCCCGACATGGCGGACAAGTTTGAGTAAGACCCGGTGGCGGCTCGTCCGAATATCCAGGGATATTCTGTTGTAACCGACCTGGATTAGAATCCTTGTCGGAGTCAAGTTAGAAACCGACTTGTAAACCCTAGCCCATCAACCCTATATAAGGCGGCCTAGGGCACCCCACGAGGCGACACGACCCAATACGCGACATTGCACCTCGCATTGTAACCCATACGCTCGTCCAAGTTTCCTGGAGCTCGGCCGAGTACCAAGCAATACAAGACAGCACCACCGACACAGGACGTAGGGTATTATACCTCCGGGTAGCCCGAACCTGTCTAAATCAGTGCCTCCTGTGTACCATCAAGCTGCCAGCTCATTAATCGCCCTGCCTACAAATCAACCACTCGGGTACCCCCAGGTGGATTGCCAGTCCTAAGGTCCGACACGGGCGCATCGATGTCGTTTCATCTAGAGATTCTGGTGGTAATGTTAGTTTAAGGTTCATGGACTTATGAGCTTAGCCATAATGGAGTAAGAGATCAACGACGCTTCTATCAACTCCCTAGCTGATAGATTTTATGCTTAATTATTATTAGTTGCACTAATCATGTTTGGATAGCCGATGAGTTGCTTATGCTCATCGGGATAATGGGAATCGGCCTCATGGTTGATAATTTGTTTAGACTTGCTGAGTTTATATTTTCATCATAATTAGATTATTATACATGTCACTCGTGGCTTTTGATCTATGGCCCTGCTGCTAACATTGTCTTGGTTAGGTCCAATCCGATTGATAGGGACGCTAGATTGATTGTTGCCGATCTGGTAGTTCTGATTTCTGATAAAATATTAACTTTAGTATTTTTTCTAGTCAACTGGTTGTGAGCTTATATGTACTTCATGAATCAGGTTATTAATTGATGATTTTAAGTAGTGTTTATTCTAAAAATTACTATCTATGAGCACAAAGGCTTCACCGTCTATCGGCTCATGTATTTTACATTTTCCATGTCAATTACAGATCAAATTGGCTGGCACGCCTGCGCACACCACGCGCCGCCGATTGGGATCCTGCACTAGAGTTCATCGGCTATTTCCTTAGCATCGATTTTGAACGCCAGCTCGCTTTGATCAGCTGTTCCCTTAGCATCGACTTCAAATATCGGCTTTACCGGCTAGCCTACTTTGACCATTTGTTTCAACAGTAAAAAAACAGCGTCAACACCATGGAAATCGATTCTAAACTGATGTCTAAATGTGCTTTAAAAGTTTGTTTTGTGGATATATACTTGGTTGAATATAGGTTGTGCGACAGAAACTTTTTTTCTTTACAGTCTTGCCAGGCCTTTGGCAGAGATCAATTATACTCCTTAGATGAAGAGTCTAGAATTTACTGCGTTGACTGTAAGGACACCGGTGTTTAATCTTGAAGGGGACCAGGCCTCGGTCATGAAAAGATGAGGGCACTGAAGGCACCGGTGTTTCATGGAGAGTTTTATACCACTAAATGTGATGAGATTACATATGAGAAAAAAAGAGTTTTACAGCATGTAAGAAAAGTTTCATCGTTACGAAACTTTTTCGACACAGTTATTTAGTTTTTTATCTAATAATCGTGTAGTAAAACCGCGTATGGAGACTGACATGGTGTCCGTTGCTTCTCCTTCACCCTGGCGGGGTGGGACTAAAACATACAAGACAGCTTGTGCACACGCTTGCCAGTCTGCCGCCCTGCTTGCCTGGGCTGGGCTTCGCAGGGACTGAGACGTGCACGCCGATGTGCACACATGATGGCCCAGGATGTGCTAAAAAAGAACATGATGGCCCAGGACTACTTCAGCCCACTCGATGCCGCAGATTTGGATCCTTTTTCAGTTGTTTCTTTTTTTGTTTTTATTTCTATTTGCAACTATCTTCTTTTTGTTTTCACAAGTGTTTCATGAGACAAATAAAAAGCAAATTACCTTATATTGATTTATTGGTATAAAGCCTTGCGGAAAGTCACATATCATTTACTTGATGTACTAATACGTGCAAGACAATTATTACAAGCCACTAGTGTTTTATGGATTGGTAAATGTATTTGCGGTGCTACCTAATTATCTATGGTACTATTTGCCTATGCGTTATTATATATACTTGTATTCTTCGAATTGAGCTGAATAAAGTGGTTATATATGCCTTGTTTCCGATTTGAATTATGGATTCCTGAATATTACAATTTCGTTTCGGACGACACTCTATATAATTCCGATTTCATTTTCCCGACTGTTTTTCTCATTCTAAGTAAAAGAATACAATAGCGAAAGAGTTCAGTTACGGCTCCAACCCAGCTCCAGGAGAACTTCGCCCAGAGCCTGCTGGGTCGCTGAAGGGATTCGACGAATCCCGGAGGGAGCCTCTGGCCGGTTTCGCCGGATGCGGCGAGGGACAAGGTCTCCTATATCTTATCTATATTTCCTCGGACCCAGCGCTGTTCCTGAACCAGTAATACCACGAGCTCCAGGAGTCTCTGCTCGGTTTTGTTTGGCATCGGGGCGTTCCATCGCGGCCGCCTTCTTGGCCTCGCGCGCGTGCATCTGAATGCCGTAGGCCGGGCAATGCTAACCACGACCTCGAGTGTATCTAGTAGCGCACTAGCGCGTTCGATCTTCTCCGACCCTGCTGGATACTCTCGTAGTCGTAGCCATATAGCTAGCCCTGATGATATATAGCGCGCGTGCCCCACCAGCCACTACCAGAATAGTTGACATCCGCCCGTCCCCTCCGCCTCGGCCCTTTTTAGGCTTCAGCACCGGGTCCAACGGCTAAGAGCGGGGGCAGCGCTACGGGATGTCAGGGCGGAGACATTAGCACCGGGTCGTGGCCAGACCCGGTGCTAATGCTCCTATTTTAGCACCCGTTGCAGCCAACAACCGGTGCTAATGTGCCCGAGGCCATTTAGCACCGGTTGCTGGCTGCAACCGGTGCTAAAAGGGGAACATTAGCACCGGGTCTTTCTACGACCCGGTGCTAATGTGTTTGTTTAAAGTAGCTTCTTCCTCCCCCGCCCGAGCCAGCTGAACACTTGGCGCTATGTTCATGCTGGCTCTCGGCCGGGAGAAAGAAGAAGAAAGAGGGGAGGTGCTGCCCAATTTTTTTTCAAAATTTGTGAAGATTCTACTTATCTAAGGAGCACTACAAGGTACACTCTTTCATTCTCTAATGTTTTATTTAGCTTGTAATCCTTCTATGCTTTAGAAACAGAGGAATTTGTTAATCAAATAAAGCTAGCTAGAGAGCTTGTTCATGGAGGAGAGAGAGGGGGAGGTTGAGTTCATGGTGGAGAGACAGTGTTCATGTTGTGCTAGATAGTATTTTGTTTTGTATGACTTATGTATGACTTGTGAATAGTTATAAGGCCGATTTCTTATAAATTACTAGAAAATCAATATAAAATGCTAGAAAATCTTATAAATTAATAGAAAATCTTATAAATCTTATAAATCTTATAAGGCTTATAGTAATGTTATATTTAATGAATATAGTAATGTAGTTTTAGAAATTTATTTATATAATGGAATATATATTATAATTTGTATTTATTTTATATATTTAATTTTTTATCTTTAAATTGTATTGTATATTTCTTATTGGTTAATAATGCAGATGAATAGACAATGAATGTACGGGGACCCCCACGCTCAGGCGTTCTGTGATGGCCTCAGGACGTTTCTCGATGCCGCCGAGGCTCACAATGTAGCTTTCTGCCCATGCACCCATTGTAAAAATATACAATCGTACAAACAAAGAGGTTGTCTTCAAGTGCATTTGATGAGGCACGGTTTCATGAGGAATTATTCTGTTTGGACGAAGCACGGTGAAAGAGGAATTCTAATGGATGAAGATGAAGAAGACGAGGCCGATGACGACATTCCGTTATTGGCTCAATACTACGGTTCCTTTGCATATGCTGCAATGGGTGATGCCGATGAGGAAGATGTTGCTCAGGAAGATGTTGCTCAGGAAAATGACCCTACTGATGGACTCGGGCAAATGTTGCGTGATGCTGAGAAAGACTGCGACAATGATAAGAGGACCACAAGATACAGCGCATGAACAAATACTTGAATCACTAGCAAGGTATTAATTCACCATTTTACCTATGGTGCTTATAGCAATCTCCTTATCTTGAGCGGTTGAAGAAATGAATTGCAGGACCACAAGACTGACCTGTACCCAGATTGCAAAGAGGGGCTAAAAAAGTTGGGTACCACACTTGAACTTCTGCAATGGAAGGCAGCAAATGGTGTTACTGATAAGGGTTTCAAGGAGCTACTGAAACTCGTAAAGAAGAATCTTCCAGCGGGTAACACATTGCCATCGACAACGTATCAAGCAAAACGTGTTGTTTGCCCTCTCGGTTTGGAGGTGCAGAAGATACATGCGTGTCCTAATGACTGTATCCTCTATCGCGGACAGTACGAACACTTGGATCGTTGTCCGGTTTGCACCTGCGCGCGATACAAGATCAGGCGGGACGACCCTGGTGATGTTGGGGGAGAGCGTTCTAAGAAAAAAATCCCTGCGAAGGTGATGTGGTATTTCCCTCTGATACCCCGTCTGAAGCGTTTGTTCAGGAACAAAGACCATGCCAAACTGATGCGCTGGCACAAAGAAGAACGTAAGCAGGATGGCATGTTGAGACACCCCGCCGATGGATCCCAGTGGAGGAACATCGACAGAGCATTCCCAGAGTTTGATGCTGATGCGAGGAATGTTAGGCTTGGTTTAAGTACCGATGGCATGAACCCTTTTGGTGAAATGAGCAGTAGTCATAGCACTTGGCCCGTGACTGTTTGTATCTACAACCTACCCCCCTGGCTCTGCATGAAGCGGAAGTTCATTATGATGCCAGTGCTCATCGAAGGCCCAAAGCAACCTGGCAACGACATTGATGTGTACCTAAGACCATTGGTTGACGAACTTTTGCAGCTGTGGAAGAATGAAGGTGTTAGCGTGTGGGATGAGGACAAGCAGGAGCAGTTTGACCTTCGAGCACTGCTTTTCATAAGCATCAACGACTGGCCTGCACTAAGTAACCTATCAGGACAATCAAACAAAGGATATAAAGCATGCACTCACTGTTTAGAGGAAACCGAAAGCATGTATTTGAAACATTGTCGTAAAATTGTGTACATGGGTCACCGTCGATTCCTTCCGGTGAAGCATGAGCTACGAAAGGAATATGCGCATTTTGGCGGGAATGCTGACCGCCGTACAAAGCCGAGACACCGGAGTGGGGAAGAGCTATTTGATATGGTGAAGGACCTACACGTGGTGTTTGGCAAGGGAGACGGAAGCCAGGCTGCTCCGACGGGCGAGGATGGTCGTGCCGCGATGTGGAAGAAGAAGTCTATCTTTTGGGAGCTACCTTATTGGCAACGTTTAGAGGTCCGTAACGCGATTGATGTGATGCATCTGACGAAGAATCTTTGCGTGAACTTGATAAGCTTCCTGGGTACTTATGGGAAGCCAAAAGATACACTGGAAGCACGTCAGGAGCTGAAACGATTGAAGCAATGGACTGATCTACATCCAGAAAAGAGAGACAAAGGACGCCAGTACTTGCGTCCTGCCAGCTTCACTCTCAGCAAAGAAGAGAAGGCAAGCATGTTTGAATGCTTGAACAGTATCAAGGTTCCGTCTGGCTACTCCTCCAATATTAAGGGAATAATAAATATGAAAGAGAAGAAGTTCACAAACCTGAAGTCTCACGACTGCCATGTGTTGATGACACAGCTGCTTCCCGTCATACTCAGGGGTGTGCTACCAGTAAACGTGCGGAAAGCCATTGTGAAGCTATGTGTATTCCTCAATGCAATTTCTCAGAAGGTGATCAATCCAGACCATCTAGATCAGCTACAGAACGACCTCTTGCAATGTCTTGTCAGCTTTGAGATGATATTTCCACCATCCTTCTTCAATATCATGACACATCTATTGGTTCACCTCGTCAAAGAGATTCGTATATTGGGCCCAGTATTTCTACACAACATGTTCCCATTTGAGAGGTTCTTCGCTGTCCTAAAGAAGTATGTCCGTAATCGTTCTCGTCCAGAAGGATGCATTGCTAAGGGATACGAAACGGAGGAGGTCATTGAATTCTGTGTTGACTTTGTCGACGATCTTATGCCGATTGGTGTGCCCGAATCACATCACGAGGGGAGACTTGGTGGAAAGGGCACACTAGGGAGAAGGTCGATAGTGATCAAGGACGTTGAGACATTTCGTAAAGCGCACCTCACAGTTTTGCAACAATCAACCATAGTTGCTCCGAACATCGAGGAGCACATGCAGATTCTCAGGGACGAAAACTCAACAAAGTCTGCGGCCTTCATTCAGCGTCTGCACAATAGTACTTTCGCCGATTGGTTGCGAAGACGTCTTATGGGTGTCGCATTTAAATGTATATTGGAAATTTTATATCAGAAATTCTATGCTTCATTTAAATGTATATATGCTTCATTTAAATGTGGGTATACATTTTACACAAGAGCCCAGGACAAGAAAAGCACCAACCAAAACAGTGGTGTCCGGCTCGACGCGACAGACACCAATGGCAATACAAACTCATACTATGGAATCATAGAGGAGATATGGGAACTAGAGTACGGACCTTTGAAGATCCCACTGTTCAAGTGCCAATGGGTGAAGCTGACTGGAGGAGGTGTTAAAGTTGAAGCGGACTATGGAACGACGTTAGTGGACCTAAACAAGATTGGCTTTGTAGACGAACCGTTCGTCCTGGCCAACGCTGTCACACAAGTTTTTTATGTGAAGGACATGGCAAGCAGACCGAAGAAAGGGGCGGATAAGAAAGGTGGGGGTAAGCAATTGGACCCATCACAAGACGAGCCAAAGCGTCATATAGTTCTTCCAGGAAAGAGAAAAATCGTAGGAGTTGAGGACAAGACGGATGAAGATTATGATATGCTCGATGGCCGGCCTCCATTCTCAGTGGCTGATGACCCAAGCATCCTGTTAGCGGCGGAGGAGACACCGTATCTACGGCGTGATCACAATCAAGGAACATTTGTAAAGAGGAAGTTTATTAGTGTCCGAGTAAACGATGAGTATTCTAGGAAAATGTAATTTAATTGCACTATGTTCCACCCAATTTGTAATGACTATATTTGCATTTATGTTCCACCTATGTTATAATATTTTCTATTGATTTATAAGATTGTTTTTATTGATTCTAGCATTTTATATTGATTTTCTAGCATTTCATAAGATTTTCTATTTATTTGTAAGATTTTCTATTAATTTATATGATTTTCTATTAATTTATAAGATTTTCTATTAATTTATAAGATTTTCTATTAATTTTAAGAGATTTTCTAGTAATTTATAAGATTTTCTAGCATTTTATATTGATTTTCTAGTAATTTATAAGATTTTCTATGGTTGCGAAGACGTCTTATGGGTGTCGAGGGCATTGATGCGCAGCTAGCTTTTGTAGCTAGAGGTCCATCGAGCACGATCTTGACATTCCAAGGATACGACATCAATGGGTATACATTTTACACAAGAGCCCAGGACAAGAAAAGCACCAACCAAAACAGTGGTGTCCGGATCGACGCGACAGACACCAATGGCAATACAAACTCATACTATGGAGTCATAGAGGAGATATGGGAACTAGAGTATGGAGCTTTGAAGATCCCACTGTTCAAGTGCCAATGGGTGAAGCTGAAAACAAGTATTAATAGCTATATATTAAAAACTATATTTATCATATGTAATAGGTAGAAAAGAATATGATAAATACAAATGAAAAAAAAATGTCAAATAGTAGGCACCGGTGCTAAGGGCCGGTTTCGAAACTGGCGCAAAACAAAATTTAGGGGCCTTTAGCACCGAGTTGATCTAAAATCCGGTGCTAAAGGCCCCCAAATTTCGTTTTGGCGCCTGTTACGGCCTTTAGCACCGGGTGGTGCGAAGACCCGGTGCTAAAGGGGGAGTCTTTAGCACCGGGTGCTGCACAGACCCGATGCTAAAGGACACTTAGCACCGGGGCGTGGCTGCACCCGGTGCTAAATGCCTCGGATCTATATAGGCTCGCGCGTGAGTATCCGGGGTAGTATGGCTGGGAGGCATTGTCATATCCCCCAGCATACCAGCTTCCGGACCACTCAGAGTCCGTGCTCTGACCGTAGTCCCAGCGTCCCGAGGCTTGATAGTTTGGGTCCTGGTACTGTCCAGAGCCTCCTGCTCTAGATGTACCAGCCCCGGTGTACATGTCGTAGGTGGCCTCAAACGCGGACGTGTGTCGGTGCGGTGCTTCTGGTTCGTCTTCCGGCTCCAGTGGGGTGGCGAGCCCGGCATCACGCCTGTCTCGTCCCCTTGTGAACGGCCCTTCACCTGCTACACTGTGCCGAGCGGGCTCTCTCGGTGGAGGAGATTCGTCCGACTCGGCGCTCAAATGAAGCGTTAATTTCTTAGCGGTATACAGCTTTAGTGCCGCACAGGGCAGACGCACCCCAGCTGTATAACCGCGATAAATCATCACAAGTGAAGCATCGGGCAACTTTCATAAGATGTGAGCTTGTACGAAGTGCTCAGCATCTATGACAGAGCGTGCTGTCTCTATGTACGTGTACTGGGCGCCTTGGAGGACTCCCAGGCGGTTTGCGAGACGCCTTCGTGCCGTGTCTGTTTGTGTGTGTGCAGGTACACGTGCATGGCTTCGGCCATGCACATTTGCTTAGCGAATGTTCAAGTGTATTGGAAATATTAGAAGAAAATATTAGAAATATATATGCTTCATATGTATTGAAAGTATTAGAAATTTATTTTATTGAAAATGCGTAGGTTCAGGTTCATTTTTACTCATGCCAAATAACTCAAGCATAGTCAAGCAACTAGTGGTAGCAAAGTACTAGCAAGATTAATGACAGAGCAACTATTCATCATTTCCAAGGTGAGAGACATATGGTTCATTCCATGCATAGTTGGGAGTTAATTTTATTCAAAGGAAATATTATTTTTCTATTTTTTTTTATTTTTTTATATATGCAATCTAAGGAAAGGGAAAATGCGAATGCATTGTATTGAAATATTTACATTTAAATGTATATTGGAAATTTTATACCAGAAATTCTATGTATATTTACATATAAATGTATATTGGAAAGTCTATGTGTATTAGAAATATATAGCTTCATTTATATGTATATTGGAAATGTTATATGTTTGTATAATGTATAATATCGAAAATGTATAATATCGAAAATTCTATTGCGAACCCGAATCCCTTAGCGAACCACTTCGTGTCGTACAACCCCCTTAGCGAACCCGTTCTCGTCACGCACCCGAACCCTTAACAAACCACTTCGCGTCGCGTACTCGAACCCTTAGCGAATCAATTCACACCGCGCACCCGAACCCCTTGGCGAATCCGTTTTTCACGCACCGACCCCCTTAGCGAAAATGTTAGAAATATTGGGAATATGTATGCTTTGTATATATTTCTTATCAATTATTTTTAATTCTATAGATGGCGGACAACAACAACCCTGTCCCACCCATGCAAGAGGACAACGACACGTTCTTAGCGAATCAACTTTTTGATATTGTAACCCAACAAATGTCCATGGATGAAGTGCTGGGGATCATTGGAAGGCCCAACAACATCCAGGGCGACAATGTTGGAAGACCCGGTGCTA
>OAMR01000368.1:773172-787536 GCA_900205405.1 Echinochloa crus-galli
CCGAACCGCCTCTGTTCGGCCGAACGGGCCTGGCCCAAGGCCGGCCCTCCCCTGCACCGCCTCTGCCTCGTGGACACCCTGGGCTGCCTCTTGCTGCGTGGGATTGGCTTCTGTGGGCCCAGGATGACTTGGCACGGGTCCGTGATGAGTTGGCGGGAGTCCTACGTGGCTTGCACATATGTTGGATTGGTTGGCGGTGACGTGGACGACTCCCGGTGGCCTGTACGGCTAAGGGGGATAACCGGCCGAACATGTCGTTCGGTTCCCCTATAGCACGTACCTGTAGATGAGCAGCCTCTGTCTCTTATACACATCTATTCCATGACTGGTATTTGGAAGAATCAAGAAGGAATAAACGGCGCATGATAAAAGTAGGCGTGAAGGACCAAGACTTCTACAATGGTGACGCGGATTTTGTCTGGCTCAGGTTTAATGATATATATGAGCTGTACCACCGCGACGCCATGGACGTGGATTTGATCACCTGTTGGACACTGTAAGTACTTTGTTGTTGTTTACAATTCACAGTTTGAAAATAATAATTCCAATCCATGCTGACGCGGGCTTTATTTATTGCTTAACATATGCAGAATGGAGATTCAAAAATGTCGGAGAGACAATATATGTGACGTGCCTTCTCGCGTTTCGGGGCAGTCATTCCCTGAGTGGCCAGTGTTACCACTGACTTCGCAGGTCATGCGAGCGTCCATGGCTTGCACTGTTTCTTGAGCAGGGGCCTCCAGTTTCTTTATCAGGAGGTCCATCTTGGCAGCGAGCATGTCCAGAGCTTCAACTTGGTGAACTCCTCGGGTCTTTGGTTGAGTCCGGTCATCAGTCCAGCCTTGGTTCTCAACCATCTTCTCTATGAGGGCCTTCGCACGACTCTCTTCAAGAGAGAAGAATCTTTGCTCGTCGTCGAGCAAAGTTGCGAACTTAGGCTCGGTGGATCAGGAGTTGCTACAATGTCATTTTTCTTGCAAGTAACTTTATGACAACAAGTACTGTAAAGATCACCCTGGTATTGAACATGAAACACTGAAATGGAACATTGGCTTTCCGGTAAGCAAATAATTTGTACATGTAGACCTCGGCTTATTATATGAATTTTACTTAATTTCTTTTTGTCGACAGTGTGCCAAACAGGGGCCGGGAAACAATTTATGTGCATACTATGTTTGCGATTACATGTGGAATTGGGGGCATAAAAAGATTACACAGCATGATATCATGGTATGTACACATTTCCATTATTATTAAGTGCACAATTATTGTCTCCAATTCGGCGGTGCCAATATCTTTCAGTTATTTGTAAATTATAGATGGTGAAGCTGAAGGAAGAGTGTCTAGAGAAAGAAAGAATCGACGCAATTTCAGAACAGCTCGTCAGATGGCTCGCAAGATTGGAGGACGTGCCGGACAGCTCAAAAAGTCATGCAACATCCTAAGTTGTAAATACAGTTTAAAAAATAACTCGAGTGCGATATATATTTTGTAATATATATGTCTTATATTTGTAATATATATGTCTTATATTTGATATACAACTAATATGAATATAGAGTCGGCCGAATACGTATTAGAATACACGTATTAGAATATATATATATATATACACACACACGTATATAAACGTGCATGCATGGCTACTGAGAAAAGTAAAAAAAAACCAGGGCCTTTAGCACCGGGCGTAGACAGCAACCGGTGCTAAAGGCCCTGCTAAAGGCGCTGCGGGGGCAGGCCCTTTGGCACCGGTTGCTGGCTGCAACCGGTGCTAAAGGGACCCTTTAGCACCGGTTATTAAACCCGGTGCTAAAGGGTTACCCCTTTAGCCTCGGAAGATCTGCACCAGTTGGGATACCCGGTGCTAAAAGCACTACCCAACCGGTGCAGATGTTTAGTAGCACTACCCAACCGGTGCAGATGTTTAGTATTCTGGTAGTGAGCCCACCTCCTGGTGGCCACCCGCACGGCCGGCCGACCTGATGGGTGATGGCCCCTCTGTTCGGATGATCCGATCCGTCCCTTTCTTTCAATACGCTAGCTATAGCTTTTGCCATTTCCATGTCCTCCACGCCTAGCTAGGCACTACCACAACTGTGTCGTCCTACACACGCTAGGGCTGGCTACCTCATAATAATGCATATGCATGCGCTCCTCGCTAGCTCGCTCTCCATTTCACGCGCGCGTATGATTTGTTTCGCTCGCAAGCCCATGCATATGACACGTACTACATATATGACTACATGAGAGGGACGGGTCGGCCGGCCGACGCAAGGGACAGAGGCACGGCCGCTCGGGCACGCACGGCAGCAGCGATCGATGTGTGACATATGGATTACGGTCGCCTCGATCATGGACGCGTACTACGTTAGCGTACAGCTACTGATGAGCTACATATGCGTGGTGGCGGCCACCCTATGGTACCAGTGCGCGACGTACGGCCGATCCATCGCCGCATCGCCCCCTTAGCTTTTCCGCAGCGTTGGGCCAGACCCAAATTAAACCACCGCATGCATGCATGCATGCTCTCAGCTTTCGGAGCTGCAGCCTGCAGGCTGCATTATGCGTTACCTCTCTCTCTTGGTTGGACATACCTAAACTGCTGAACAGTGGTCTCCAGGGGAGGGAGGGCGTGCAGTGTGTGTGACTTATTGGGGGCGACGATACGAAGATCAATAGTGTACTACTTAATCATCATCAAGAGTGCGTGTAATAATGCAGCTAGCTACACTACCAGAATAAGTGGCTTTGGCACCGGTTAGGAACCGGATTTAGCACCGGGTATCCCAACCGGTGCTATCTTTCCGAGGCTAAAGGGTGGCAACTTTAGCACCGGGCCAAATAACCGGTGCTAAAGGTGTCTATTCTTCAAAAAATATATGCGATGCTGCGGGGATTCGAACTAAGGACCTCTTGCCTCGCGTGTACCCACCTAACCATCTCACCTACGCAACACATGTGATGGAATAGAAGATGCTTTCCTTTTGTAAGAGCATGTGGCACCCCCTTTAGCACCGGGTCATATTTACCAACCGGTGCTAAAAGGCCTTTAGCACTGGTTGGTAACATCAACCGGTGCTAAAGGGTCACCCTTTAGCACCGGTTGGTGTTACAACCCGGTGCTAAAGGGTTGGGGCCTTTAGCACCGGTTGGCAACACCAACCGGTGCTAAAGGGTTCCCGAAGTCACCCAAACGTTGGATCCGGTGCTAATACACCTTTAGCACCGGGTCCAAAATGTACCGAGGCATTTAAGGAGTGCGGATGTTGAGTTTTCTTGTAGTGCTAGGGCGACCAGATGTCCAAATATTGTTTCGTTTGAGCGAGATGGGTCGACGCCTCCACGGCCAGGAGCGTCATCTATCTATCTGCAAAAGGAGGCGTTTGTTTTGGTACATGCATGTGGGGGGCCGGGCCGGCGCGCGGGCAGGGTTGGGGTCTACCGACCAGATCGGAGCAGTGGCGAGATCAACTAACGTACACGCAGAGGCAAGGAGGGAGACTGTCGCCCCGGCACAAAAGCTGCCTGCCGCAGAGAAAAGGTTGCTTGCGTCCACTTTTTCTCGCTTGCTTGCTTGCTTGTCATCTCCCTCTCATGCATGAATATACGCCGACGACGACCAGCTGATGGATGCGATGGGATCCCCTGCCCCTCGATCATGCACATCCTCGCGGAATGGGGACTTCAAAAAACTCTCTCAATGCAAGGTGTGGTCAGGCCTGACTGGCACAACAGCATATACGCATGCATGCATGTGTAGCTGAGAGGAGAGACTGATGGATCACAAAAGCAAATAAATTAAATGAGGCAGTACGTGCACTGCACTGCAATGTTACACTGGAGAGTGTATATATGTGTTTCAAGGACCGCGCCATGTTGCCTATCAGTCGGCACGAACAAGAGAAGCGCAAAAAGAATAATGTATGCAAGCATCGTTGGTTATAGCTCCTCCGCCTTAGCATATCAGCAGTTTAGCATTGTCGTCATAATAAATGGTTCTTTATGGTTCTTTCTTTGTCATTTTTCTCCCCATAAATAGCTATGCGAAAGAAAGGTTGTAGAGAGAGAGAGAGAGAGGGGATATATGTGCATGATCAGGAGGGGGGCCGCCGGGGACCACCGCACCATGCAATATGCATCATGATGCTCGCGTACACATCCTTCATTTCACCAAAGGCTGGCCTGGGCTGGGCTCTAGATCAGGCAGACCAGACCTCGTCAGGTACGCAAACACTGCTGGCTAAGTCCACTTTGATGAATTGTGCCTATGATGACACTGACTGACAGGCGATCGGACGGAATCGAGCCGGGGTGAAAAAAAAAAGGAAGCGAGGTAGAAGAACCCAATAAAGCGGCAATGCTGGTTGCTTGGTGGTCATGCATGGCATGGCGTTGCAGTGGTAAGAAAAGGTAGCTAGCCACTCAGCAGCTCAGCTCAAGTGAGCTGAGTGTCACCACCTCAGCTAGCTCGCAGTAGCTTAGCACGCACACAAGTAACAGAGTCGCAGAAAGGAAAGGACTGGCAGATTGATTTGTGTATCAATGGCGAAATTGTGTAGTGTCAGAATCAAACACCCATAATTGCTTTTCCCCGGCCTCGACGACGTTGGATCGGTCAAAAAGACCGTGGCCCCGTCATGATCGATCCCACTGCCACTGTGGCGCATTTCCAGGTCGGGGGAGCTAGCTGCGCTACAGGTGTGAGAGCGAGGGCACAAGCTGCTGCTGCTGCTGCTCCGTGCTGCAGTGTGCTCGTACAACCAGGGCAAAGCCAGCATGTACAAACATCACGCTTTTTCCCCATCGCGCTCACTTGGCTCTTTTCGTCTCGCCTTTTGCTGCTCGATCGTGGTATAATCAGTCCCAAATACCCATCACTCGC
Organism: Echinochloa crus-galli; assembly: GCA_900205405.1. NCBI lineage: Eukaryota > Viridiplantae > Streptophyta > Magnoliopsida > Poales > Poaceae > Echinochloa > Echinochloa crus-galli. Next base: position 778,055 of record OAMR01000368.1, read on the forward strand.
CGGAAGCAAAGTTGCGACAATTCCGTGCTCCTCCCTGCGCTCGTCTCCCTCGCTCCCCGGCTTTCCACGCTTTCACTTTCTAAGCCTGTGTCACAAGTAGAAAGGGCCCTAGGTTCGTCAGAGATCACTATCTCAGGGAAACTCACCTTTTCAGGGCACTCGCCCTGTTGGGGCCTCGCCGTTCTCCTATCTCTCTCCTGCCATTGCCATGGGTGTGGTGACCAGCAGCAGCCACGCACGGAACAGTGAGCCTGAAGCCTGAGCCCCCATGGACATGGAGCATCGAAATTGGTCCCGTAGCGGCAGGAATAAGTGGTACGTGTCTGATCATTCGCTAAAAGTATAATCGTCGGGGCGTCGATCAGACCAATCACTACGCTACCTTACCTTTAACTGGGACCCACCGAGATATTCAGCTTGCATACCGGCCGACAAATGAATCTACGCTTGAGCACCCATGCACAGGACCATGTAAAAGGCTGGAAACTGTGCATGGTGTAATCCGTCACAGGCAAGGCCTGGGAAAAAAAAAGAAAACCTGAGCAAGCTAAGGTGAAGGCGAGCCAGGTCAACATCAGGTTCCTTGTGGCTACGCCAGCGAATGATAATGGTGGTGGCCGGCAGTTTCACGTCTAGCATGGTCCGTTGCCGTGGGCCTTTTTCAGGTTACTTTTTCCTTCACTCCCATACTCGCTTTGTCGACGATCGGCCTACAGCTGCAACAGTAGTGCCCCTGCTCACCAGATGGCCGATCCATCATCAGGCTGCGATCGAAGCGCAGCGCTCGGGAACAACCCCGCGTCAGGTGGCAAAACTTTAGCCGGCCAACGCGCCCCCAGCCGCCTCCGCGCGCGCGCGGTAACAGGTCGAGAGAAAGGCAGAGATGAGGCGCCATGCCGTGGCCGCTCTCTGGCCGGGGTCCCCAGCTCGCCGGAGATCGAGAGATGGCCTGGCACGTTCATTCAAGTTCAAAACACACACAAGAACTGCATGCGTGCGGTTAGAAAAGAGTAAACGTACGCTCAAGAGATATTCATTCAGGTGTTTCTGGTGCGGCGAGAAAACGCCCAGTATAATGCAAAAGTCCATAATCCTCCTGGTGGGCGCAACGATGCGAATTGTTCGCCCTGCCAGGCGACGCCCGAACAATAGGAATGTGCTACAGTGGCGGAATTTGTTCAGTTGCGAGCAGTTGTTAATAACGAATATAATGGACTCTTTCTTACATTCCGAGAGCACGATCCGGACAAGAGAGATCGAGCTCCGGCATCATGGCACAGCACTGCCACAGTGACTCCAATCAGCGGGGCACGGGCGCCGGAAACATCTGTTCAGCGCCAACGACACGTCCCTGGGGAAACAATCATGCCATGTAGCCCTTTAGCGAGCAACAAAGAGCACAGTGCCACAGGACACGGTACACCTTCGACGCTCTTTAACGACCAAAAGGGGATCCAGCCAGACTTGAAAAGGAAACGCCTTCTTCACTTGGTTACACCGGCCACTGTTGTGAGGTCAAAGGTAGATGGTATCCTTTGTCTCTCTGCAAAGTCACGTCCAAGTGTACACAGGCCGGTCAGTTACTTCTCGCTGATCCCGGCCGTTTCCTTCTCACCGTCGTTCTCAGGACTTTCACTGATTTCCGGCAGCCTAGTACTTCGAAAATTGACAAACATCGCCATCCCGCGACGCTGCCACCGGTAGGTAGTGTATGTATCTTGTAATTCAAGGAAAGTGGGCACAATTTGCGCGAGCCAATGGGCGACCGCGCGCGTCGTCTTCGGTGTCCGGATCAAGACTCAGCTCCACATGGGGATTACTTGAGACAACCCAGAGACCCGCTTTATGTGGGTTACTGTGGCACAATGTACCTGCGTATTGATAGGAGACTGGACGAGCCAAAAAGACAGTCTGAGCTGGTAAGTGCAAGCTCCAGGGCCTCCTCAGCCATGTAGCACCAACACATGCTCGGCAGCGTGCTGTAGTGCCCCTGTGTATGTAAAAGACCAAGCAGTTAAAGAGAGCTATATCGCAGATTACCGACAAAATTTCAAATGTCCCAGCCGCTAGCTCTTTGCCCACATGCAAAAAAAAGGGGGGATCTGAATGAACTACCAAACTGCTTTTTCCGCTAGACAGCTAATCAACCAACTTCAACAAAGAAAAGTGTGTCTAGGGATAGTTACCCGTACTAGTTACAAACATCCAAAGCTTCCAAAGCGATCTGTAAAAAGACACTCCAAAAAGCAAGAAGGATAACAATTATAAAGGGAAAAAAAGGGGGAAAAACTCTGCTACTCACATTAAAAAAAACTATGCTACATGTGGTAATCAGATGTTAAATTACGGTATAGGAATTCTACCGCTGCGAATTTGAAGATCTGCTCCAGTTGCTGCCAAACGTACGTAACAGTGGCAATGATGGAACACAACTAGGCTAGTGTTTTGCATATGCGCAGACAACATAGTTTTGATACGTTTTGGCTTGGTAGACTTGTGCAGTGGGCAACTACAAGATAAAGAGTAAAACTGGAGTTGTATTGTTAATCATGCTCGTGTAGTTGTGGTAACATGAATTTTGGAATACAATTTTTCCGTGAGGTTTTACTGCTTTAAATCCAAAAGAAAAAAAAAAAAGCTAGCAGGATTTCCAGGGGGCAGGTTTCCTGTGCAGTTCAGTTTTAACAGCTTTACCTTCCGACAAACATTACAGGAGACTTAAAAAGAAGCCTAAGAGTTTAACCAACAAAAGCTTATGAAGTTCAGTACAGGTCGGGCCCAGATGTTTACCAGGCTCAAATTCAACAGTTGTGCTTGGGCTGATCCAAACCCAATCAGTGCCATAATGTTCTGTGTCGGCCAACACTAATTTCTCACAAGTGATCAGATATTTAATCTTGTTTAAAGATAGTTCCAAGCTTCTAGACCAATAGAACAAACCGCGTCCATCGGGGGAAAATGATTTGGCCCATGCTATATGTCTTTAGATTCGAATGTGGTGCATCTGGGCCTGTCATTTTGGTTTTCGTTGGTGGCGATTTCCCTGTGCATGCTAGTTTCTTTTAGAGATTTCATTGTTGCAGCTGTGCTGCGCAAATTGTTTTGCACCCACGCAGCAATAAATCATCAATGGACTGGGCGCTTCGATGGTCTGAGGCCTATATTCTTTGTGTTCTTCGTTTTCGCCAAGTGGGATGCGTTGGATCATATGAAACTGACGCAAAATAGCAAGCATTAGCTACATATTTACTATTATGTTTGAAATTAGGTACGCATGTAGGATGCTACCGTATTACCGTTGATCATTTGTGGAATCTACCATATTAGTGATGAACTCCAAAACGTCCAAATAGTGGATTAGTCCGGACAAACAAATTGTTCAGCAAACCGGCAAGGTACCCAGCGCCTCTGAATGAATTAAGTGAGAAATTAAAGCATGGTATATACCAACGGTGATATCTCGCATCCGCCGAAGAACTCACGATCCATGTGCTCGGGGGCTGGGCGCCGAGAAAGGACTTGGTGCGTTCCAAGGGAACCAGGCCAAGACCATCTCATGCTCGGGGGTTGGGCGTCGTGAAAGGACTCGGCGCGTTCTAAGGGAACCAGGTCAAGACCCTCGCATGCTCGGCGGCTCGGCGGGAACCAGGCCAAGACCCTCGCATGCTCGGGGGCTGGGCGCCGTGAAAGGACTCGGCGCGTTCCAAAGGAACCAGGCCAAGATCCTTGCATGCTCGGGGGCTGGGTGCCGTGAAAGGACTCGGCGCGTTCCAAAGGAACCAGGCCAGGACCCTCGCATGCTCGGGGGCTAGGCGCCGTGAAAGGACTCAGCGCGTTCCAAGGGAACCAAGCTAAGACCCTCGCACGCTCGGGGGCTGGGCGCTGGGTAGGCTCGGTGTGTCACAAGGACCATGCTGACCTTTCACAGGATCAGGCACCGCTCACCACCACAACAAATGAACATGTTCATATTTCACACTTCGTGAACCGCGAATTTACAAAGATAAAGTATACTCGGCCTTTGGCCATTTAGAGATACAGAGACATTAACCGCTTATTAGGCGGCTCTTAGACTACTTCAGTCAGGCGGTCAGCACACAATCACTAGAAGCAGTCTCCACTGCTCCCTCGCCGGTTTTCTTGTGGCATCCCACCAACTGAAGAACCACGTGGCTGCATTGCTGGAAGAGGGCAGGGACTAAACACCACAAATGGCACCGAGACCGGGTCCTACGAGACGTCCTCGATGGGTGCTCGGAGGAAGTCCACCACAGTCTCGGCCTCCTCGCTCGGCTCAACTGCGAGATGGAGCTCCGTCTCACCGATGAGGAGCGCGATGTCAAGCTCCTTTCCTGCAGCATCTGCACCACCTTTTGCCGGCCTTCTTCTGGCATCAATAACAAGCACCAAGGCATGCACAATGGATCATCCTACCCTTACTCTTGAATCCCTCAGGAGGATGGACTTTCAGGCTCCACATGTTGGCTCGCTTTCTCAAAACTACTGTGATGGTACACCACGCAATCGCGTCAATATATAGGCGCCAATGGTTGGGTACTATTGGCCCATGACCAACCGACAGCCGGGCGCTGATGCGCATGCGCATCGACTTTATCCCCGCGCTGCCAGCCTTTACTGCATTTGACTGAGCATGCTCAGTGGCATTTTCCTCGCATCGTTATCAACACACTGTTTACTTACGGGCGCTGATAACCTTAGCCCTTTCCTTGGTGGCAGCATGCTCTCACCTACCCTTATCTCAGCCAACATGATTGCCTGAGCAAGCCCCATAACTCAGAAATTATCCTTGGTAGTAGCAAGCTTGCACCAACTCTCGAGCAATATGTTGTTCGACTACCTTTATGAGCTTTGCCTCCCTTATACTAACCAACCCAACGCTTGGGGGCTACTGTATACAGTGCACCTAATCGTCACCCTGTACTCGGCCCTCATGAGGACCGATCGACTACCTCGAAGAACTCGGCGTCGTGTTGGGTGTTCTTTTTTTAGCACCGCCCACCCTTGTGCCGACTACAAGTTGAAGCACCTTCAGCCGACTAGATTGGCCTCGATCCTTCATCAAGCAGTTCGACACGCGCCTGCACGTTGCTCGGGGGCTTGTGTGATATGGATAACCCTAGGCCCACTCTTAGACCAGACCAAGGCGGCCCACGTCTGACAAGCTTGTGGGCTGACCCCTAGACGGCCCACACGGGCTCCCCGACTTGGCGGACAAGTTAGATGAAGACTCGGCGGGCGGTCCATCCATATCCAAGGATATTCTGTTGTAACTGACCTGGACTAGAGTCCTTGTCGGAGTCAAGTAGGTTTAGATGGAAACCAACTTGTAAACCTAGTCCGTCAACCCTATATAAGGCGGCCTAGGGCACCCCCATGAGGGACACGCAATACACGACATTGATCCTGCATTGTAACCCATACAAGCAATACAAACACCACCACCGACACAGGACGTAGGGTATTATACCTCCGGGTAGCCCGAACCTGTCTAAATCAGTGCCTACTGTGTACCATCAAGTCGCTAGTTCATCAATCGCCCCGCCTCAAGCAAAATTATATATGGCGACACGCTCGACTGAAAAGAATTCTTGCCTTGATCGATCTCCTCTAGTACAGTGCAATAATCATGGACAACGGAGCCGCCAATTCAAACTGATTCCCACCTCATCATCACAAACTGATACGTAGCCGTACGTGACTCGTCGTCAGAGCTAGAGTGATCTAACTGATAAAGGGACGCCGCTGGGGGAGATGTACTCGTTCGCGAGCTAGCTTGGCCCTCTCCAAGCTCTGCGGCGAGCACACCCTACTCCAAGTTCTAGATAATCTCTCGACTCTCGGTAAGATTATTATCGAGAAATTCAGAGAGACAATAATGCTACGTCCAGCGCACTGCCGGTTGCTGCAATGCGATATTTCAGGAGATCGACCTTGTGCACAGCGCGCAGGTTGTTGGCATTAACCACCATGAGTCCACGATGAGGTGCTTGCAGTTTGTATTTTTCTTTCATGTTTTTAAACCCCTATTAAATTCTTCTATCTAGCTACTTAATTGATTACCTTGTTCTTATAAGAAAAGTTCAGTGAGCTTCTGAAATGTGTCTCTATGCCCCTGCAATTTAAGCTAGCACCACGAATTTAGTTACAGCGGAGAAGAGAATGGTAAGAGCGGTCATGTCACATATTTGCAGCGTTGTATTCCTTGAATTTACTCCTTCAGCACCAAACAGGAAGCCGCTGATCGGCTATGAATTGTGATCAAACCTGCAGACCTCATGCAATGCACCAATGCCTCTCCTCCGTTAACACAAGGGATTCGTATAGTTCAAATGGATTAGCTTGGTGCTTTTGTACCAATTATTATATATACACTACGTATTACCCATTAAGTTATATTACTCTCCTTTAATCTCGTCCATATCTGTCCTCAACGGATAGTATATATATATAAGGGTGTCCATGCAAAGAAACTAAGACGCATGCAACCATATTATTCTCGAGCTAGAGAACGTACTAACACAAGTTACATGCATGAAACTCTGTAGGACTGGGAGGCATGGGACAGAGATGGTTCAAGTCCTGTCAGTGGCACAGTTGCCAGCCATGATCTGGTGCAACTTAAGCTGCACAAACTGTATAATCCCAGCTAACTGGCATCAGATTGGTTTTCGATCCTAACCCGTGATTCGGTGTCATATTATCTTGTATGGTTAGCTGGCATGAGTTGGGTTAGTCCTTTGTAAATGCTTAGGCAGCAGCTAGCTTAAGATTCAGTGGGATGAACTGGGGATGATGCAATTGCCGGCACAAGTTTTAGTTTCGAATTTCCATTCTTAATTTGTACTCTCCTTTTTTTTTCTTACTGCAATATGCATGCTCTTCCTTGCAGCATTCCCATATGGAAAATACTCATACTGTAACCCTGCCTCCTGGATATATAAAGGAGGGCAAGGGTCCCTAGATAGGGGCATCCAAGACGACGCATCTCATCCTGTAAACCATACGCTCGCCCAAGCTCCCTGAAGCTCGGTCGAGTAGCCAGCAATACAAACGACACCACCGACACAGGATGTAGGGTATTATACCTCCGGGTAGCCCGAACCTGTCTAAATCAGTGCCTCCTGTGTACCATCAAGCTACTAGCTCATCAATCGCCCCGCCTACAAATCAACCACTCGAGTACCCCCAGGTGGATTGCCGGTCCTAATGTCCGACACTGTGAACTTCAGCGATCTTTAAAACAACTCACTCTCCCTTCTTCTACCTCAACACAAACAACCAGTAAAATCAATGACAACAGCGGAAGGGAGAGGCCGTGGGAGGGGGAGGGAATGAGGAGGCTCTAGGTCTCTTCCTACAATCACATGGCTAGGTACGTCTGTCCCTTCCGAGTACCTTGCGCCCATTAACAAGTTCCCTGTGGAAGGAATGACTTCCTTCCGTCCTCCACAATACCTTAGGCCTTATGACGACCGGAAGGATGAGTGGCCAAACTGCCTAGCTCCATGGTGAGCCCTGCCTTGTGCAAATGTATGATGACTATGGTGATGATGGCCGCCAATTTTTCAGATGCCCTTATGGCCACATGAGTTATATTGTTACTTTGCTTTTTCATCTGTTCTTTTGGTCTCTCTCTCTCTCTCTCTCTCTCACACACACACACACACACACATCTAACACATTTACCAATTTTACTTTGATGAAGGAAATTGTCGCTACACAAAATGGGCACACCCAATAATACATCCACTACCTACAGTGCAAGATCTTTGATCTCAAACAAAGGGTGGAGAGCCTTGAAGCCGACGTTGACGCAAATCCTTTCGTTGTCAGCCTGGAAGATGACCCCAAATGTCTGGATCCTTGGTGCAAGTGCCTTACCACCCCAAGAAGGATGATCCTCCATCCCCACCTTCCTCTGTTGGAGATGGTCCACCCCAGTTCTCACAGAGTCGGTTCTACTAGAGCACCAACGACACATGCCAATGCAACTTGTAATAGAATGTTTAGCTAAGAGGTCAATGGTTCTACCATCCTCTTTGTGATGTATTTCATTCGCTGGTACGAAGCTATGCAATCTAAAGCCGGAAAGTATTTATTTCTCACGACTTCCTATCTTTTTTCAATTACAAATATGTCAATTCATCAATATGTAGTACTTTAAAGTTCATTCCACGCTTTATATTTTTTTAATCGAATGACCTAAGTACCTCAGTTTCATCTATTTGTAATTCCTTAGCCATAAAACTTATTTGTAATTCATGGAACCACAGAACTGGAACCAGCCGAAAGGCTTATCGGCTTTCCAACAGCCGATAGGCCCATCGGCGCCGATTCCTAGTCTAGGAGTACAGTGTGGGACCTGTCGGCCACATCAGCTCCACATGGGCTATCGGCTGCCCAACCGCCGATAACTACCCTATCGGCTATCCATGGGCCGACTGATCAATATTTCTGTAATTCCTAGCTTTCGGCATCCATTTTTCGATTAATCATTGAAATAATATTATTTAAAAAAATTCTCCAAAGTGACGGTAAGGGATGCTACTGCATAGATAAGTTTATGTGCTCTCTACATGCCAAGGACTCTGCTTCAGTGTCAGCACAAGCAAAAACAACTCTTCATGCCGATAATAGCACAACATTTCCATTTTCAACCTGAGCAACAATGTAGAAATCAGCAACACTACTTTGATACGTCCAGACCTCAGCACTACCCAGGAGCATGTCGACTGTGCCTTACATTTACTTGTCTTATATTGGTTCCATTTTTCCATTTAGGAAGAAATCCATTTTTGTAGAACGAGAATCCGATTTTGGATCCTGAACTCAATTTTTTTAGAAAAGGGAATATCTATTAATATTCCAGCCTCTGTATCGATTGATACATATAGCTGTTCAAAGTCTCAAACCAAATCATCACGACCACAATTGGGTTTCTCAAACCAAAAAAGCAACAATCTAGGCAACGAGGACCCAACAAACGAATCATCACTAACTTAAAAACGTGAAAGTCTATTATTATTAAAGCAGCCATTAGACATAAAGAGCTCCATCATTAGCTATTCAAAGACACGGCAGGCTAAGTTGATACGTGGTCGGTCTTCCTCTTTTTGCAAGAGTCCCTAGAACCGGACCCCCTCTTTTTGCAAGAGTCCCTAGAACCGGACCCCCTCTTTTTGCAAGAGTCCCTAGAACCGGACCCCCTCTTTTTGCAAGAGTCCCTAGAACCGGACCCCCTCTTTTTGCAAGAGTCCCTAGAACCGGACCCCCTCTTTTTGCAAGAGTCCCTAGAACCGGACCCCCTCTTTTTGCAAGAGTCCCTAGAACCGGACCCCCTCTTTTTGCAAGAGTCCCTAGAACCGGACCCCCTCTTTTTGCAAGAGTCCCTAGAACCGGACCCCCTCTTTTTGCAAGAGTCCCTAGAACCGGACCTGTGGGACCAGGATCCCTAGGGCCAT
>OAMR01000368.1:788150-803064 GCA_900205405.1 Echinochloa crus-galli
ATTTGACTATTTCCAGCTTCATCTCGTGTGAACGACTACTTCCAATGGCCATGATCGACTACGTCCTACTACCTCACAGAGGTCGTTCAAGGGACTAGCTGCACTGCCTTAGCTCACCATCGCACCAAATTAGATCGATTACATTGAACAAGGCCTCAACTCACCACTACATCCAGAATTAAAATTAAAAAGAGTGGTGATGAGATGTCTTCAGCCAGTAACAACGCATCCGATGTCTTCAGCACTAGCCCCCTGCATTGTACATTCTAAACCTTTTGTAGTTTATCTTTTTATTTATGTTAGTTAGAAAAATTAACATGAACATATACACATGCTTTGTTCCTACAAGATCACTAATTTATATCCTAAAATTACTATTAAGTTTATGAATTAAAATATATCGGGATATGCTTATCAAATAGTGTGCTCACTACAACAAATCATTTAATGTATGACATATTTTTTATGATGGATTCAGAGAACATCACAGATTTACATCAATGTTTATTAGGCTAAAAAATAGTGACGTTTTAATGAATCTGTCACGATATAGCGTTATAGACGGCGTAGTAGGCTAGGTAGACTAGTCGTGTACTAGAAGGAGACTCCCCAAAGTACCCTGTTGTAGTACTCCGAGTTGTATACGACTAGGATCATACAACCGACTTGTAACCCTGCCCTCCGGACTGTATAAGGCTGGGCAGGGACCCCCTCGAAACAAGACAATCATACACAACCGTACGAGGAATACAATCCAGCATACAGGACGTAGGGTATTACACTATTCGCGGCCCGAACCTGTCTAAATCTTGTGTTATTCGTACACTATCGTTCCTAGAACTAGGCGAGGCCCACAAATCTGCTCTCTGGGGTACCCCCAGGCAGACGTGCGCGACATAATTCGTCGACACTTGGCGCCCACCGTGGGGGCCCGCTCGTCAAAGTTCACAGCTAGGCGCGATGGGATCAACTTTCAAAGCAATAGGCGTCGAGAACGGCGCAACTTTCGTCATCGGCTCGTGGACTTTCGTCTCCGATGGCGAAAGCGGCTTCGAGTCGTTCCTCGCAGATCGACCAGGACCGTACTCGGCGACTTCATCATCAACCTCATCGTCGGGCTCAACCTCGACTACAACCACGGATTCGACCTCGACCGCGGACTCCGCCTCCAAGACGGATTCGACCTCAACTTCGATTCCAACATGGACTCCGATCGGGGCCCAACAAGTCGTGACTGGGTACAACTCTCTTCCGATCAATGAAGGGGTCGGGAACTCCGAGTCGGCTACGTCATCGGCTTACCCCCTAGCTCGACTCCGGTTTGGACTCTCCAATTCCGCGGTCGTATATCTACAGATGTACAACGCGAAGCAGGACAACCCTGAACCAGAAGGACACAACAAGATCGTGCCTTCCTGCAAGGATTCCGAGCCGGCTCTTTAGCCATCGGAGGACGACGACGACGATTTCGCGATCCCGTTGAGCGACTCTCCTGATAACATAGCGCGTTTTAACTGCAGCGTGTATTACGAGACCAACTTCGCCATAGAAGAACCACTTGTTCGTTTGCCATCAGGACTGGTTGTGACCAATACACCAGGAGGACTCTTTGTTCACTGGCCAACCGCAATTCCAAACTTTACCTCTGGCAACGACGAGTCAAGGGTATCAGCAGCAATCCTGGAAGATCTACCATACCAGGACGGCAAGACCGCATCACTGACAAGCTCCACCGGCAGTTCTAGCAACAACCCTGTGGTATCTAGTGCCCCCACGTTGGTACTGTCTGATCCAAGTAGACAAGTCTGTATGGCAGATGCCGACGGCGCTGGTGGCGCATACGATCGAGAGTTACTCAACGAGATCTCTGCAGAAGAAGAAGCTACACCGGGTGAAACTGACCAACAGCAGACTGCAAAGCGGATAAGGAACGCGAAGCGAGCTCAGCGACGTGTGAATGCGGCACTAAGGGCCACGGCTACTCGCAACCTCGAACACGACTTCCAGATGGTCGATGATCAAGCTGTTCTACAGAACACCCCGGTAAACCTCGATGTTGCAGCGCAGAGCTGATCAGGAATACGGTGAACTCTCAAAATCCATGCCGTACGTAGCTAAGGCATGCCCTTACTCTCCTGGAACACGCCCGCAAAGGCATTGAGGATGGGGCGCAACCTCCAAGACCGCAACGTAGCCGGCCTACGATCCAGTCACCTCATCCAAGTCGGGAACAGGCACCACCCGCCGGGGCACGCGCACCAGCAGGGCCTCCGCTCCCTGATCTACGCGAAGCCATCAACGCGAATTGTGATGCCCGTTCGACCATTGACGCTAGCAGAGCAAACAGAATTGCGGCTGAAATACACCGCAGGCAAGAATTCGAGCAGCAGTTTGGACCAATTGACCATACTCAGGGCCAGCCATCAAGGCAGAACGACCCCCCTTGCGATGACAATCACGATCATGGGCGTGGTGATCACCAGCCACACAATCGCGACAACCAAAGGCGTAACCGCGACAATCAGCCTGACAATGATCCTCCTGGTGATGATGATGATGGTCGTTCACCACGAGGAAGGGATCACGGGAGAGGCCGACGCCACCGTGACCCAGAAGGAGGCGGTGATCCAAGCCATGGTTCCAACTATGGTGGCCGTGATCATCACACACGACGCGATGATGATGGAGGGCGACAGCCATCCCCGGACAAATATGATGGCTTCCCAGCCTTTTCTAAACGCATCAGCTTCCAAGCAAATTCAAAACGACTGGAATCGACAAGTTCATAGGCAAGCAAGACCTAGAACAATGGTTGCGAGTCTACTCAACAGCTATAACCATGGCGGGAGGAAGCAACGACGTTAAAGTTAGATACTTCCCAATAATGATGGACACCACACCACTTACATGGCTCAAGGGCCATCGCCCCGAGTCCATTGACACTGGGACGAGCTCACAAGGAAATTCACCGCCAACTTTCAGGGAACCTGGTCACGGCCCGGAACCCAATTTGAATTGGCAGCCTGTAAACAAGAAAAGGGAGAAACACTGAGGAAGTACATCAAGAGGTTCTTTGAAAAAAGAGCCACCATCATCGATGTATCAGACAGAGAGGTCATCGACTGTTTCCACGACGGCTTATGGGCTCACGAGCTACATCGCGAGTTTGGAAGAAGGCGCCCAGAATCTATCTCAGAGCTGAGGCGTATGGCTACAGATTGGGCTGATCAAGATGATCGTGAGCATGATCACTTCGACAAACGCAGGGATAATACCACCCACAATGGTACTAACAACTCTACCAAGAGTAGTCCCGATCGTCGCAACAATAACAACAGGCGTGACTTTAACCGCAATAACAACAAGAAGCGCAAGCTAGACTACATTGTCGCAGTAGTCGAGCGCCCGGCACGGAAGAAGAATTGAAAGACCTTGACATCAGTCTTGAGTCAACCATGCCCCTATCACCCCAACAGAAAGCATTCAATGGCGGACTGCCATCACCTCAAACGAGCGTTCCTCAGTCAGGAGTCTGATAAAGACAAGCCCAAAAACAAGAAGGACGACAAAGACAACGATGATACAGGAGATGCTTTTCCCCAGGTCGACAATATTGTTGCCGTCTTGTTCACGGGTGAAACCCTGAACCGCTCCAAGCGCTCCAAGAAGCTGACTCTACGCGAAATCATGGCGGTAGAGCCAGTCGTCCCAACATATCTCAAGTGGTCTGAGGTCCCGATCACCATCTCTAGAGAGGATCAGTGGACCAATTTTGCTAACCCAGGCCGCTACCCCTTGGTTCTTGATCCAGTCGTGGCTCATGCCAGACTAACCAAGGTACTCATTGACGGAGGCAGCGGGCTCAACATCATCTTCGCAAAGACATAAAAAAGATGGGGCTTGATATCACCAAGTTTCTGAAACCCATGGAGTCTCCGTTCTACGGCATTGTTCCAAGCAATGCCGCGATCCCCTTGGGACAAGTCATGCTACCAGTTACCTTCGGTACAGCAGCCAACTACAGGACCAAGTACATCAAGTTTGAAGTGGCTGATTTTGAGACATCGTACCACGCAATCCTCGGGCGTCCAGCCCTCGCTAAATATATGGCGATCCCGCATTACGTGTACCTTGTTCTCAAGATGCCGGCTCCCAATGGAGTCCTTTCACTCAAGGGGGACCTCAAGATCTCATATGACTGCGATGTAGAAGCTGTGGAGTACGCTGCTGCGTCCCAAGTCCCAACCCAGATGCTGGGAGTACTCGCCCTGGCAAAGAAGTCGAAAGAAGAAGAACTGGAAGTCCCAAGCAAGAAGTCTACAAGCACCAGCTTCAAGCCCTCTGAGGATGTACAGCTTAAAACTGTAGACCTTGAGATGGGCGATTCATCCAAAACCTCCCTAATAGGGGCTGGTTTAGACTGTAAATAGGAAGACGCGCTCGTCAAGTTTCTTCGTGCTAATAAAGATATATTTGCGTGGAAACCATCCGATATGCCTGGTGTTCCAAGGGAACTTGCCGAGCACTGCCTCAATGTCTCAAAGGGTGCAAAGCCTAAGAGATAACGTCTACGACGATTCGTTCACGAACGACGCGAAGCGATCAAGGCGGAGATTGCCAAACTACTCAAGGCTGGCTTCATCAAAGAAGTCTTCCATCCAGAGTGGTTGGCCAACCCAGTCCTGGTCAGGAAAAAGAACAACAACGAGTGGCGGATGTGTGTTGATTACACTGATCTCAACAAACAATGCCCCCCAGACCCCATGGGTCTATCGCGCATTGATCAAGTCGTGGATTCCACGGCAGGTTGCGCACTACTTTGCTTCCTCGACTGCTACTCAGGTTATCATCAGATAGCTCTGAAAAAAGAGGATCAGATCAAGACTCCGTTCATCACCCCTTTCGGCGCTTTCTGTTACACTACAATGTCGTTTGGGTTGAAGAATGCTGGTGCTACATATCAACGTGCCATACAGGCATGCCTATCATCTCAGATTGGCAACAATGTAGAGGCATATGTTGATGATGTAGTCGTAAAGACACGCAAGCCACAAGACTTCATCGCTGATTTGCAAGAAACGTTTGACAACCTCAGAAAATTTCACTGGAAGCTCAACCCGACCAAGTGCGTTTTTGGCGTTCCTGCCGGCAAACTACTCGGGTTCATTGTCAGTCATCGAGGCATTGTAGCAAATCCCGCGAAGATCACAGCTATCCTCAACATGGAGGCACCCAAGAACATCAAGGATGTCCAGAAGTTGACAGGTTGCATCGCAGCACTTAACAGATTCATATCTAGGCTTGGAGAAAAGGGACTCCCTTTCTTCAAGCTACTCAAGAAGCAAGACAACTTCATCTGGACCGAGGAGGCCAACCAAGCCTTTGAACAACTCAAGACCTACTTGACTGCTTCACCAGTTCTAGTAGCTCCAGTCAAAGGCGATCATCTGTTTCTTTACATTGCTGCCACTACACACGTGGTCAGTACAGTGATCGTGGTTGAACGCCAGGAGGAAGGCCATGTATTTCCAGTACAGCGGCCGGTATACTTCATCAGTGAAGTTCTCTCTGCATCCAAGGTTCGGTACCCTCAGGTTCAAAAATTACTCTATGCCATATTCATCACCTCAAGGAAGTTAAGACATTATTTTCAGTCATTTCCTATAACTGTGGTCACTAAATTTCCCTTGGGTGAGATTTTTGACAATCCTGACGCCACTAGACGCATATGTAAGTGGAAGGCAGAGATGAGTGAACACACTATCACCTTTGCTCCACAGACGGCTATAAAGTCTCAGGCCCTCGCAGATTTCATAGTCGAATGGATGGAAACTCAATACTCTAGGACAACCAATCGCCCGGAACATTGGGTCATGTACTTTGACGGATCATTGAAGCTGGAGGGCGGTGGAGCGGGCGTATTATTGATCTCTCCAAAAGGCGAGCAGCTCAAGTATGTTCTGCAGATTTTATTTCCTGTTACGAATAATGCTGCAGAATACGAGGCAATGTTGCATGGACTACGCCTAGCTGCATCCCTCGGCATCAAGCGACTTTGCGTGTACGGCGATTCTGTTGTGGCCATCAATCAAGTTAACAAGCATTGGGATGCTACCAAAGAAACCATGGATGCTTATGTCAAGGAAGTTCGTAAGCTTAAACGCCATTTTTTCGGCCTCGAGTTCCATCATGTCGTCCGCGACTACAATGTGGCGGCAGATGCTTTATCCAAGCTAGGATCTCAACGAGCAGACGTCCTGGCAGAAATATTCGTTCATGAGTTGCACCAGCCATCTATAAAGGAGTCGGCAACTGATGACACTATTCATCTTCCACCAGACCGCCAGGTTATGGTTATTGATACAAACTGGATGACTCCATTCATCGAGTACTTACGGGATCACAAGCTGCCGACTACTGAAAGCGAACAAGTTCGAATTAAGCGCAGAGCTGCAAATTATGTGGTGGTCAACAATACACTTTATCTACGTGGGGCATTAGTCAACGTCTTAATGAAACGCATCACCAATGATCTTTACTCGAAGAGATCCATGGTGGCGTTTGTGGCAACCATGCAGCATCGCGTACACTAGTTGGGAAGGCTTACAGAGCTGGATTCTTTTGGCCATCCGCCAAAAAAGATGCAGAAAACATCGTCAAGACATGGAGAGGATGTCAATTATTTGCTCGACAAGCTCATGTTCCGGCTCATGAACTCAGAACCATCCCACTGTCTTGGCCTTTTGCATGTTGGGGTCTCGATTTGGTAGGACCACTATCCAAAGCTCCTGGTGCTTTCACGTGGCTTATCGTAGCCATTGACAAGTTCACTAAGTGGATCGAAGCACAGCCTTTGGTAAACCCGCGGGCTGAAAATTTGATCAAATTCTTCGATGGCATTATCCACAGATATGGCATACCTCATGAGATTATCACAGACTTAGGCTCAGTATTCACTAGCGACAAGTTCCAGGAATATTGTGACAAGTACTCGATTGAGACGCATTACGCATCGGTTGCCCATCCACGTGCCAATGGACAAGTCGAAAAAGCCAATGGCTTGCTACTTCAAGGTTTAAAACCAAGGCTTTATGATCCTCTCAAGAAGCATGGCGGCAAGTGGGTCCAAGAATTGCCAGCAGTACTGTGGGGGCTTCGCACGCAGCCAAGCCGTGCAACCGGGCAATCTCCTTATTTTCTGGTCTATGGGTCTGAGGCAGTCCTGCCTACTGATCTCCTCTGGAACGCCCCACGACTAGAAAACTACGACGAGCAAGTTGCTCAGCAAGAAAGATATCAGGATGTGGACGGCATCGAAGAAGCTCGAGTAGCGGCTCTTATACAGAATACTCACTACCTCGAAGGTCTACGGCGTTACCACCAGCGATCCGTTCAGCCTCGCTCCTTTGTCATAGGAGATTTGGTGCTACGGCGCATACAGAAGACTGATGGCTTACATAAGCTCATGTCCCGCTGGGAAGGTCCTTTTCTTGTCAAGCAAGTCATTGGGCCTGGAACCTATCATCTGCAAACCCAACAAGGCGAAGATCTACCCAATGTGTGGAACGTCGAACACCTGCGTAAATTCTACCCGTAATCTGAGCCTCAGGCTCTTGTACTCTTTATAATCATCAGATTAATAAAGTGTTTCATCCAATTTGACACTATTTTCAGTAATTTACTCTCATCAGAGATCTCTATGTTATACTTGTCGGTTTCATAGCACAAGCTCAGAGTAGTTGTTTACAACTAGCCCAAAAGAAACCAAGACTGCTCTCATCAGAGGGTGGCACCATGCCTCAGAAGTCTTGGTAGAGGAACACCAACCCACACACGGTTGCAGTCGTTTACCTCCTTTCTTTTGATGATTTCAAGGATGCACTGCTCTGAGTCTTGCACCGACTACATCAGGCTCCTTCATAACAGGAACTTATTCAAGTCTCTGCTTTGGCATACACTAGTATTGCTTTAAATTTCGTGTGACGTTAAGTACAGCTACTCTATGTAGTTCACTGGCTCTGCAACAGCAACCACCCAAAGTCTTTAATAGACTAGTTTCGCTGAACTTCTGTTCTAACAGATATTGTTCACGAACTTTTAGACCTATGGTCTGCGCACTCGAGTACTTTCGCACGATATATACTACAACAGCAGTTTCAAATTGCTTAGCCCGCTTGATCTATACATGATCTTTTGCAATTTTACTACAAGTAAATTTGGCTGTGCTTTCCAAGTACTTTTTTAGTACTTTACTATGCTTCAGATAGCAACTCATTCAAAACACAATAGTGTATAAAACGACTAGCCTACACACGGCTCAAGTTTTCAATAAGCAAGTTACTTTACAAAGTAGCTACCACATAATGCAAACTGTTTCATTACAGCAAAAGGCAGAACTCGTCATCAGACTACTTTTGCTCTAAAGAGTTTACAAACTCATCTGCCATTGGCTTTGTCTCGGCAACCAAGGCTTCATATTGTTCCGCCGTGGTCCCAGCTGGTAGATACTTCAACTCTAACTTGGCTGCTGGGTTGTGTGCCTTGAATAAAGCCAGGAGCTTGTTGGTGCACTCCTTCAGCGTCGCCTTACAGAAGTCGCCCACTTGCTCGGGTACTTGGCGGAGACGATCCAGCAATGACTGCTCCTGCGCTTCTTGGCCTTCTGCAGCAAGCATCTCCAGAATCGGCTCTATGGCTTCTTCAAGCTCCTTGTGCGCAGACTTTAATTGGTTTACTTCCAACTGCTTGTCTTGTGCCAGTTTGAGGTGTTGTTCTATTTGCTTTTCCCAGTCCCTATGGATCTGGTGCTCCTTGGCACACTCTTCGGTTTTCTTGGCAAGTGCATCTTGGAGTTCGGCAATTTCTTCAGCCCTGCGCTGCGCAAGATTGCTCCAGCTGGTGGCATCATCTTCAGCCCCTTTAAGCTTCTTTTTCAAGCCTGCAATGAACATATGCCAAGTTATTTCAATAAACTTGTGTACAAGCAGCAATATAAGCAGTGGAAGCATCAACTTACTATTGTTCTCCTTTATCAAGTTGGAGACGCGACCATCCAGGCCTTCTTTGATGCCCAGCAATGTGGCGAACTGGTTCTGGTGATAGTCAATTTCTTTCCTGTGGTCCGCCTTTGCCTTCTCAAGATCTTTGCATTTTTCAGCAAATTGCTCATCAAGTTCTTTGATCCGCGCAATGAGTTTGGCATCTCCAGGCTTCTCCACAATTTCAACCAATGCCTATGAAAAAGAATATTATATTCTATTCCCCGCAATGACAACATAAGTACCAGGTTATGAAACTCACCAGAGCTTTCTGCAAGTAGTCGCGGAGTTGAGCACCTTCATTACTAGCTCTTCCGCGGTAACATCAACCTGTATTTCATATTATTGATTATTTACTTGATCATGTCTTGCAGGTTCATTTACAAGTTTGTAGACTACTTAAAGTTTTCGGCTTGTTATCACTTGTTTCCACATTTTCTATCCTAACTTAGACACTCTTGGTGCTCGAAGCTGGTACTTCTATGTTCTGAATTTCCTTGCAGCATACAATATTCATCAAATATTGACACATTCCAAAGAAGAATATGGTTACAATGCTAAGCAATGATTGGCATACCTGCTCAATTGTGTGGCTGACTACATCAGTAGTCACCAGGACTTCTTCTCCTTGTGCCACTTCAGGAAGCATACCTTCTATGGTATGTATTGGTGGCTCCTCTATTGGCCCATTTCCTTCAGCAGCTATTTGGGCATCAGGGACTCCTTCTGGGATCGTGGTGGTGTCAACTCTTTCAGTGGCAGGCAGGGACTCGGCATTTTCCCCTGCAGCACTGCTTGGAGTCTCTTCCACCGCAACTTCAGAGCTTGGTCTATCAAATATATACAATTGTTATTCAAGTTCAAATCTACAAGCAACTTGGCATTTTGAGTTGACGACTACTTACAGCTGTGGTGGTGGCGTTGGCGCTGATAAAGGCTGAAAACTTAACCTCACCAGAGGTTTTGCCCGCTTTGAACTTGTCGTACTGCCACTGGTAGTACTCGCCATTGCGCTGCTTGTGGATGACAACTGAGGCGACGTCAGAAATGTTGATAAGCAGAAACGCTTGTTTGGCTCTCCGCTTGTTACGGTGTTGTCGCTACGGCTGACACCCGAACGTCTTTTTCGGGTTGTACAAGGCACGTCTGGGACTAGTTCAAGATCAACAACAGCAACATAAGATCTCAACAATGATACAAGACAATAGCAATGTTTTTGAGTTGTTACCTAGCTCTCGTACAGGCGACTCAACTTCTTCTTCTTGTTCTGAGTCTTCGATCACGTCGACTCGTTGAGGAACAGGAGGCTCATCAGCACTGGGAGTTCTTTCCGAATCCTCTGCTTCGATTTTCCTCCAATCTTCTTCAGTGAGCGGAGGTTGAGAAGGCTGCACAGGCTATACATCCAAGATTACATTAATATACTCCAAGACAATACAAGTCTAAATTGACAAAGCTCGACTACTTACAATTGGAGGATTCTCAGCAGAGAATTCCCCGACGATGATTGGCTTTTCGTTCACACCAGTGAACATGCGTTGAAGCCTCATCATCACGCCCAGGTCAGAGATTTCCTCAGGCACCATCCGGGAACCATCTGAGGATCCTTCGTACTCGTAGCCGAGGTGGGCGCGCTCTTGGAGAGGTTGGATCCTTCGCTTCATGAAGCTGAAGGCAATACCGACTCCTGTGAGACCTTTCTCCTTGAGCCACGCCACCCGCTCCATCAATGTGGGGATGTCTCTCGCCTCTTCAGCAGAAAGGCGGCTGTTCCAGTTGCTCAGGTCCCTGGGATACCAGTTATCCCTCTCTGGACAACTCTTTCCATGATTTCCTGCTTCATTACAGCACATGGACAGAAGATCAGTACAAACAGAACAAGTCGAAAACAGAAGAATCAAGATCAAGTGTGAGTATACTTACCAATGGTAAACCACTTGCTCTTCCAAGGCCCGCATGAATCCATGACAGGCATATCGAACCACTTTGCCTTCATTCCTTGGCGAAACTGGATACCGGCCCCACCGACTACTTCAGTTTGCTGGTGTGTGGGCTGTGGCTTTATATGGTACAAGTACCGGAATAACGCAAGACTGGGCTTGATGCCAAGGAATGCCTCACAGGCATGGACAAAAACAGACAGATAAATAACCCCATTTGGGTTAAGATGGTGGAGTTGGAGCTTATAAAATGACAGAAATTCCTTGAAAAAGGAAGAGTTTGGGAGACCGACTCCACGCTCACAGAAAGAAACGAACAAAGAAACTTCGTCACTATCTTCAGTGGGCCAGAGTTGTTTCTCACAAACTTTCCACTGAAGAGTAGTCTGGTCGAGTAGCAAACCTTGTTCCACTAGGAGCAGAAGGTCGTCCTCAGTGGCTGTTGATGGCTTCCAAGCTACTCGCGGCAGTGGCGGTGTGTCGAACACCGGCTTCGTTGTTGTATCCTTCACTGCGCTTCGCGTCCCAGATCTGCGGGATCCTCCGGCACCTTCAGTACCAGCAGCAGCTGATTTCTTCCCTCCTTTCTTCGGGCCCATTGTTGATGTGCGCGCAGTCACCTTCGTCTTCTCGCGCATTCAACAAGCGACACATTAGAGGCCACGATCTACTTCACTCAGATGCGAACGCGGGCTCGGGGGCTCGGGGGCTTGGGAGGCTAGATTCGCAATGCTCGGGGGCTCAAGCTCAGAGTGTTTGCAGCGCAAAGACAATAGCTGTGGTGGCTGAATGAATCTCAATGAAAGCAGATCTAGCTTACCGAATCAGTTCGCGGTGGCGTAAAAATCGGAGATTGCTGATTACAGAAGATTTTCAAAGATTTACTTGACCTTTAAACCAAAGCTATTTGCTTTAAAGCTCGGGGCCTGCTAGCGGATATTCCGGGATTTAATTTTTTGGATAAGATTTTATTGAAGACTCCGACTAGTTTCTTCAAAACTACTCGAAGCTCGGGGGCTACACCCAATGGGTGCACCTGATCGGCGCACGCCATTGAACTACTCAAGATGAAGATAGAAGACAGCTTTTGAGTCTCCAACTACTTTTGAAAGCACTCGGAGGCTCGGGGGCTACACCCATTGGGTGCATCGATAGATGCACTCCAATGAACTACTCGTCAGAGAAGATCTGAGCGTATTGTGCTTTACTACAACTACTCGAAGATGCTGCAGCAGAGATGAAGATGAACAAGAAGCAGCCGGCTCGGGATGGGGCTGTGGGACCAGGATCCCTATGGCCATT
Source organism: Echinochloa crus-galli (assembly GCA_900205405.1). NCBI lineage: Eukaryota > Viridiplantae > Streptophyta > Magnoliopsida > Poales > Poaceae > Echinochloa > Echinochloa crus-galli. The sequence continues at coordinate 800,431 of OAMR01000368.1, forward strand.
CATGTAAAGGAATAAACTACCCGATAGGGAATGTTTAGCTTAGCTACCTAAAACTAGTCGGCTACGGTGCAAGACGGCGTAGTAGGCTAGGTAGACTAGTCGTGTACTAGAAGGAGACTCCCCAAAGTACCCTGTTGTAGTACTCTGAGTTGTATACGACTAGGATCATACAACCGACTTGTAATCCTGCCCTCCGGACTGTATAAGGATGAGCAGGGACCCCCTCGAAACAAGACAATCATACACAACCGTACCAGGAATACAATCCAGCATACAGGACGTAGGGTATTATGCTATTCGCGGCCCGAACCTGTCTAAATCTTGTGTTGTTCGTACACTGTCGTTCCTAGAACTAGGCGAGGCCCACAAATCTACTCTCTAGGGTACCCCCAAGCAGACGTGCGCGATATAATTCGTCGACAGGACCCAATGTGTTCCTCAGAATAGTCCCTGCATAGGAGAAAAGACCTTTTGCATTGTTATCATTTCGGCTTATCCAAATGGCCTAACAGAAAGCAACCGCCCCTAATAGAGATTGAAACTTTGTTTTCTTGTCTACCCCAATTAGCCATCCATCAAACATATATACAATATTTGACGGCCGCGGTAAATTAAAAGAAACTTATATTGCTCTACAGATAAGCTTGGCACTATAACAGTCGAAGAAAAGGTGTTGTATAGTCTCTTCACAATTACAAAAACAACACTTAGTACTACCCTTCCAACGCCTTTTTGCCAGGTTATCTTTGGTCAGGGTGACTCCTTTGATAATTTACCACATAAAGACTTTGATTTTAAGCGGCAGTTTAAGCTTCCAGATTATATGATTATGAGGGGGTACATTGTTACTAGTCAAAGATCTATACATAGATCGGACTGAACTCAAATACTAGATAATTTGAGTTTGGGATCAAAATATGTAAAGGAAGAACTGGCTAAGGCTTAGTTCACACAGCAATGAGCTGCACCATTAGCACCTCGTCCAACATGCTGAAAATAGACTGACGAACACATCCTCTTTTCTTATATGTAAACACATCCTGCTTAACTCCTGTATTTCGAGCTATGCAATATGTTGATCAGGATGAGACTATCGGATTCGATAATCACATTGCGCTGTCATCCATTCACAGCTAGCGATCTCTAATGAAACATGACCTTCACAGAAGTAATAAAACTTGGGTTTTCTGTTCCTCCGAACATCTCTGTAACAAAAGCAACAGCTAATTGATGCACCGCATCACAAATGCAGGCAAGAATAGCTTGACTAATTTTTTATCTGGGGCATTCCAAAAATGTATGATCGCATAACACAAACAGTGTCATTATTAAAGTCAAAGAGAAACATTATGATTCCATGGCAACCATCCTAGCAAGGTACGTAGGAAACATACGTGTCTTCAAACGAACCATTATAGGTACTCCAATTACCTTGCTTCAAGAAACTACAGAACATTTAGCATAATATCGATTCCATGATTAATCTCGACAAGCTCTTAGAAAACATGATGTCCAGAACTTGGAAAGTTTTATATAGAAGCAATTACAAATAACTAAAAAATGATGTCCACAGATGGCGATACATACAAGTGTGGAAGGTTTCTAATAGGGACAAACTTTACAAGTTCACAGCTTCCGCCCGATAGGTCTTTTAGGATGTTCTCCACTGCAATTCCAACTGAATGCGGCCATTTTTTGAGTCAATTAGGTGGTATTTCTCATTGATCCTCTTGTTGTTAATAACATCAGCGAGGCTAATGACAATATAGCCAAGACTTTCCTATAAAGTAAAAACATACAACACAGAAACACAATGGTTAGCAGCAGAGAGTGAAATGTAAAGCAATGAGTCAATGAGTTATGTGCAAACACTCAGTGCTAGGGATTAAAAACTGCGTGTCATATTATATGTGATAACCTGCTTTCTAAAGTTCTATTTTGACTCATTACTTAGCACAACTCAACACATATACAAGATTAGCTCAACAAAATATAGAACCCAAGTAGAAAGTACTGATGGTCCCTGTCCTAACAAGTCTGTAAACAACAAAACGTATTTGGTACAATATGCTACCTCTACTAAATGGTAGTTGAGAATTTATTTTCACTTTAGTAGGCCCCTGTTTTTTATATACAAGCATATATTTAGCTATAGGTTTCAAACTTGGCATTTTATAAACTAGGTCTTTATATCAGTATATAACATGCAGTTCTCACTCATGTTCGAGGAAAAAGGTGGATTCCTAACAATATAGTTTTTTTTATCAAGTTATTTCAGCATGCAAAACCACTGCAAGTTCAGTAATCATAATCTTCATGTTCAGATTCTTTTAAATCATGTAACTCCATCTAAAAATATGACATTTAGGACATCAGCATGGTTTATAAGTTAACAATTTGCTTATATATTTCAACAAGAATATGGCGTTTCAAATAATGCTAACCAAATACTATGAAAATACCTCCATGGTGAATCTAGTAGCGTATATGCTATATTGTCAATCTATATATTCTTTACGTATTGATGGTCAAAGATGGAAGAGTTGGACCAGCAGAAATCTTGAAACAACGTAGCGAAGGAGACGCTTCAACGCAACAAGGTGCGCGATATAATTCGTCGACAGGGCCCACTCT
>OAMR01000368.1:804755-818509 GCA_900205405.1 Echinochloa crus-galli
AGCTTCGCCTGAGTGTCAACAGGAGTGGAATAGGGCTTGCAATCAGTCATCCCGGCCGCTCCAGGATATCAAATGCATACTGTCGCTGGTGAAGAAAGAGACCAGAAGGACGAGGCTCGACAGTAACACCCAGGAAGTTGGAGCACATCAAGTGTATACCGTCCTGCTGCAGTGACGAGATGATGCGCTGGAGCAAAGACTGACTGTAGGCATTGAGAACAATGTCATCAACATAGAGCAACAGGTATGCAGTCTCAGCCCCCTGACGGTATGTGAACAGAGAAGTGTCGGACTTGGACTCAGTGAATCTCAATGTCAGCAAGAATGTGGCAAACTGAGAATACCTCCTGGATATATGAAGGAGGGCAAGGGTCCCTAGAGGGGACACGGCGGAAACCATCGGAGATCATCCGAATACAGCAATACAAACTACACCACCGACACAGGACGTAGGGTATTATACCTCCGGGTAGCCCGAACCTGTCTAAACCAGTACCTCTTGTGTACCATCAAGCTACTAGCTCATCAATTGCCCGCCTACAAATCAACCACTCGGGTACCCCCAGGTGGATTGCCGGTCCTAAGGTCCGACAACCGTAGAGGCGTTCCCTGTTGGAATAGTGCCGCGCGTGCTCGCCCATGGCGAGGAATGGTGACACAGTGGCCTGGAGTTGGTGGATTCAACTCGGTTTCCGTCATCTCGGTGGTCGTGCTGACCGAGGCCTGCGCCCCACTGTCGCCCGTACGCCCGTTCGAGGGTGCCCCCATGCCCTTTAGAGGGTGTTGCCGCGGGGAGAAGGACGGAGCAGGTAGCACAGGGCGTCGTACTGACATCCGGCCTGTCCGCACAAGACTCGGCACGCCCCAACAGTGGCCGCATGTCCGCACAGTGACGGTGAGGCCGCACAGTGACCGGAGCGGGTGGCACAGTGGGTCTGGTGGTGTCAGCGGCGTGTCGTGCGGGGAGGGATTCTTCCTTTGACTTTGGTGCCCGGTAGCAGGGCGTGGCATTAAATGCCATTGTCGGGCGAAGTGGTTGGGCGCTCCCGCAGCGGGTCGAGGGGAGGCCTCGAGCGAGGCGGACGTGGTTGCTCGCTCGAGGTGGAGCGGAGACCCTCGAGTGAGGCGGAGTTTGTACAGTGTTCACTCAGGGGGGAGATCGACCCTCGAGCGAAACGGAGTTTTGGGCGCTTTCTCGAGGGGCAAGCTTGGTCGTTTGTTGGGCCGCTCTAGGCCGTAACGGGCCATGGCTCAACATGTGTCTGGGCGGCCTCCGGCCCACGGAGGTTTTTGGGTTATGTTCCTTGATTTTCGTTTTTGAAGGTGATTACCCCGATGATTAGAGGACCCCTTATGGTTGTCCCCGACAATTTCCATTTTCAACCTGAGCAACAATGTCAAGGCCACTCGTATTAGTCGAATTGTAGAAATCAGCAACACTACTTTGATACGTCCAGACCTCAGCACTACCCAGCAGCATGTCGATTGTGCCTTACATTTACTTGTCTTATATTGGTTCCATTTCTCCCTTTAGGAAGAAATCCATTTTTGTAGAACGAGAATCCGATTTTGGATCCTGAACTCAAATACTAGACAACTTGAGTTTGGGATCAAAATATGTAAAGGAAGAACTGGCTAAGGCTTAGTTCACACAGCAATGAGCTGCACCATTAGCACCTCGTCCAACATGCTGAAAATAGACTGACGAACACATCCTCTTTTCTTATATGTAAACACATCCTGCTTAACTCCTGTATTTCGAGCTATGCAATATGTTGATCAGGATGAGACTATCGGATTCGATAATCACATTGCGCTGTCATCCATTCACAGCTAGCGATCTCTAATGAAACATGACCTTCACAGAAGTAATAAAACTTGGGTTTTCTGTTCCTCCGAACATCTCTGTAACAAAAGCAACAGCTAATTGATGCACCGCATCACAAATGCAGGCAAGAATAGCTTGACTAATTTTTTATCTGGGGCATTCCAAAAATGTATGATCGCATAACACAAACAGTGTCATTATTAAAGTCAAAGAGAAACATTATGATTCCATGGCAACCATCCTAGCCAGATACGTAGGAAACATACGTGTCTTCAAACGAACCATTATAGGTACTCCAATTACCTTGCTTCAAGAAACTATAGAATATTTAGCATAATATCGATCCATGATTAATCTCGACAAGCTCTTACTGTTCAGGATCATATCTACTAAAGGCTGTAGAAAACATGATGTCCAGACCTTGGAAAGTTTTATATAGAAGCAATTACAAATAACTAAAAAATGATGTCCACAGATGGCGATACATACAAGTGTGGAAGGTTTCTAATAGGGACAAACTTTACAAGTTCACAGCTTCCACCCCATAGGTCTTTTAGGATGTTCTCCACTGCAATTCCAACTGAATGCGGCCATTTTTTGAGTCAATTAGGTGGTATTTCTCATTGATCCTCTTGTTGTTAATAACATCAGCGAGGCTAATGACAATATAGCCAAGACTTTCCTATAAAGTAAAAACATACAACACAGAAACACAATGGTTAGCAGCAGAGAGTGAAATGTAAAGCAATGAGTCAATGAGTTATGTGCAAACACTCAGTGCTAGGGATTAAAAACTGCGTGTCATATTATATGTGATAACCTGCTTTCTAAAGTTCTATTTTGACTCATTACTTAGCACAACTCAACACATATACAAGATTAGCTCAACAAAATATAGAACCCAAGTAGAAAGTACTGATGGTCCCTGTCCTAACAAGTCTGTAAACAACAAAACGTATTTGGTACAATATGCTACCTCTACTAAATGGTAGTTGAGAATTTATTTTCACTTTAGTAGGCCCCTGTTTTTTATATACAAGCATATATTTAGCTATAGGTTTCAAACTTGGCATTTTATAAACTAGGTCTTTATATCAGTATATAACATGCAGTTCTCACTCATGTTCGAGGAAAAAGGTGGATTCCTAACAATATAGTTTTTTTTATCAAGTTATTTCAGCATGCAAAACCACTGCAAGTTCAGTAATCATAATCTTCATGTTCAGATTCTTTTAAATCATGTAACTCCATCTAAAAATATGACATTTAGGACATCAGCATGGTTTATAAGTTAACAATTTGCTTATATATTTCAACAAGAATATGGCGTTTCAAATAATGCTAACCAAATACTATGAAAATACCTCCATGGTGAATCTAGTAGCGTATATGCTATATTGTCAATCTATATATTCTTTACGTATTGATGGTCAAAGATGGAAGAGTTGGACCAGCAGAAATCTTGAAACAACGTAGCGAAGGAGACGCTTCAACGCAACAAGATGCGACTCTCGGGGATCATGCATATGAAGGCAGACCTGCTAAACGACATATGTGATGTCCGGCCTGGTGAAAGTGAGATACTGCAAGGCCCCAGCGAGACTCCGATAGGCAGTAGAATCAGCAACAGAGTCACCCATAGAAGCACGCAGCTTCGCCTGAGTGTCAACAGGAGTGGAATAGGGCTTGCAATCAGTCATCCCGGCCGCTCCAGGATATCAAATGCATACTGTCGCTGGTGAAGAAAGAGACCAGAAGGACGAGGCTCGACAGTAACACCCAGGAAGTTGGAGCACATCAAGTGTATACCGTCCTGCTGCAGTGACGAGATGATGCGCTGGAGCAAAGACTGACTGTAGGCATTGAGAACAATGTCATCAACATAGAGCAACAGGTATGCAGTCTCAGCCCCCTGACGGTATATGAATAGAGAAGTGTCGGACTTGGCCTCAGTGAATCCCAATGTCAGCAAGAATGTGGCAAACCGAGAATACCTAGCCCGAGGAGCCTGCTTCAGACCATAGAGAGACTTGTTGAGCCGGCAGACCAGCTCCGGACGACTGGAGTACACAAAACCCACTGGCTGATTGCAGTAGACTGTCTCAGACAGAGTGCCATGTAGAAAGGCATTCTTCACATCCAGCTGGTGCATAGGCCAGGAGCGAGAGAGAGCGAGCAAGAAAACTGTACGCACTGTAGCAGGCTTCACCACTGGACTGAAGGTCTCATCATAATTCACACCAGGCCGCTGGGTGAAACCCCGGAGAATCCAACGAGCCTTGTAGCGATCCAGTGAACCATCAGCCCGACGCTTATGCGTCCAAAACCACATGCCGGTGATCACATTGTAATCATATGCACGTGGCACGAGGTCCCAAATCTGGTTGGCAAGACGAGCCTCGTACTCCTCCATCGCGCGATGCCAGTGGGATCCGCCAAGGCATCACGGACAGAGGAGGGTACCGAAGAGATCCGCGGCTCGCCCTCGGTGGCAGAGAGAGTCGCGAGGCCAAACAACTCCAGCCGCCCGCCGAGTCACCATGGGATGAATGTGGCCAGGATCGCGATGGATAACAGGCGGGTGGTACACGAAAGCGAGTCAGAGCACGGGCCGATGGCTCCGGTGGAGGTGGCGGTAGCGACGGCGCTGGTGGAGTCGATGGAGACGGCGCCGTCGAACGGCGCTCGAAGACGCGCACAGGATGCGCATGAGCCTCCAGGGGCGGAGACCGTGGGTCCGGCACTGGTGCCGCGGCGAAGGGGGCCGACACTCCTGCGGCGGCGGCGGCGGCCTGGACCAACAGTAAGTTCCAGTAGGGACGGCGGCGGCCGCTGGAGCAGCCTGCGTGAGGGGAAGAGTGGCGGCCGACGCAGGAAGAGTCGCAAAGAGGGGAGGAGGCGCCGGCGGCCAGCAATGGCGGCGGCTACAGCGGCGGCAGGTGAGGAGAAAGGAGAGGAGAAGAGAATGATTCAGTGTATTTCTCCAGACCCTAGAAGGGTGGGTAATATGTTAGCTGTACATGGGCCTCTAGATGGGCCTAACACATGGGCCATATGGGCCATGTATCTATACACCAACACTTGTGTACTCCTTTTCTTTTTCACACGTTGAAAAATTCATTGACTAGTTAAAGCTACAGCTCCTAGTTAGTTCCCATTGGTTCCCTCTCCTAGTTGCTCAGAAGTAATGTAACTAGCATCATCTTAAGCTATCCTAGAGGAAATGAGTTAATGGAATAATATGATCACTAATTTTGTGTTTGTGCTTTTGGAGCAGCAACTGCCATGCAATCTTGATGAAAGATGAGACGTGCCTAGCAATAGCACCTACATTTTCTCTCTCATACAAAATTCCAATGCCAGTTAATGTGCATCACAATAACAAGGTAAATTCAGAGGACAGAACTAATACCTTGGAATGTATGCCAAGACTTGATGGCCTGCTAATGACTTCAACTTGCATTTTTTCATTAATAGGTGGTTCCTCACAGACAAACTCAAATTCTTGTTCCCAACGTGGATCTCTATTCTTCTTAATATGCTGCACATATTATATCAAGTATTACATCTGTAACATGGTGACCGCAACTATGATGTAATGAAAATAATTGTTATAGTAACACATTCTAGACAAAACGTTCATAAAATATAATACTACTTAGATTTATTCATGAGTACTTATTGCAACGTCTAAAGGTTTATCATGTACCTTTGTCTTCTTTTCCTCGCCTTTGAACAAAATTCGCACATATGGATTGGTGTGGTGCTTTCCTTCAACATCCTGTGCTTCATGGACAATAACTACCAGCAAACCACCACCTTCTGGTGTGCCATCAGGAGCCTTTTCAATGACACCAGACTCATCACTCGTCTCAACATCAGAATCACCTTCCTTGAATGGCTTATATGTTGCATCAACAGTGAGCTGTCCCCGGAACTTCTCATTTGCTGGGTCATTTGCATCCATACTCTTGAGCAGGTTAAGTGTAATAGATTTCGTCTCATCAGGAATAAGGTCTTTCAATGGGATAACATTCATTCCAATCTTGTCATGCTTCCCAACCTGAAGGCAAAATATAGTCATATAGGTTGGAATATATAAACCCAAGGTGATTAGAGAAGGCAGAAGATATGGGACAATTAATGTTTACCTGCTCCCAATCATAAACAGTAAGTTCCAGAGCTTGAGATTCTGGGTCTTTAACAACTAACTTGAATTCCTCATTCCACTCAGGGTTCAGGTTGCTTCGCTTCACTGATGTTTTCTTCGATGGAAGTTTGTCTTCTGTTAGCTTTAACTTTACATATGGATCTGATTTGCCCATAATATCTTTCTTGGTGAGTTTAACAGCCCTTACTACATTTATACAGACAATTCCAACAGGCTTCTTCTGTGCTCTGCACATAACATGTTAGAAAAAAGATACTAAATTAGTTAACTTTAACACAGACATGTATGGACAAAAGGTTAACTGAACTATGGCATTACTTTGTAGGATCCATGATTTGCACCTCAAGTACTTTGGGCCACAAGTACATGTTTGCTACCTGGGTCTTGATAGTTTCCTGCAGGATCCATCCAAGATGTTTAAGTTTCTTTGGATACACGAGATTTGCACTGACAATGTATTAGTGGATAATTTAAGAAACTAGATTTAGGTTTCAATTGGAAATAAATTAGAAAAAATTGAGCAGTATACTATGCATTCATGAATACCAGAAATGCTATCAGATGGATGAAATGACAAGCTCTGTTTATGTAGAACGAACCTGAACAAATCCATAAAGGCCAGGTATTGCCATGAGATCCGCCCCTAAGAATTTCAGACCAAAATCAACATGGGGCTACATTAAGGTGAGCAGCATGTAAGTCACTTAATATGTCAGAAATACCCAAAATAATACATGCTTCAGAACTTACCTTCTCCATGAGTGAAACGAGTATTTTAGCAAAACATGGAAAGCTAGGGACCAGTGGCTTCAAGGTTATGCGTGGTACAGCAAATACTTGCAAATCAATTATCTGGATATGACACAGGATAAGTATAATCTTACAATTAGAAGTAGTGTCTTCAAATTAGCTTGATCTCTGAAAGATAAAGTGTTGCAGCATAAATATACCTACATATGCTAATCTAATTTAATCATACATATACTGTACCTGGGCGGTTGCTTTTAGCCCATATGCTTTAACTACAACTGTGATATTAGGATTGGCAGCCCACTTCACTGAAGGTTCCATTATAAGTTCTTGTTCGTCAGTGGTGTAGACCTTCATTCCTGCATTGGAGTGTCAAGAAAAATGCCATATTAGCTCACCATCAAGCAGCCCATGGTCTACAACAGCATCTGCTTTTAATGACAGAATCAGTAAATTAAAATAAAGGCAGCTCCAACATTTGCTAACTACATTTATTAGCTCGCTGCCACCTCGTCTATAGATAGCACAGAAGGCTAGCCCTCCAACGATCTACCTTTAGCACATTGTCCAAAGTAATCACATGGTACAGAGAGGAAGAAATGTGCCAGTTGCCCCATGAGGACCTCTGATTCCACTATAGACTAGCTTTTCTCACTATTGTCTCACCACACAAGCAAGAATCTGAAGTGGATGCACTTTAGATAACTGAGGGGGCATCTCCAACAAGCTCAGATAGCTATAAGGATGCTTACATCACTTTGCTTATGTGACAGGGAAAGTTAATAGGAGATAAAACCTTGCTACTACTTAGTAGACAGTCTATTCACATCTTCCAATATGCATGTAGTTAATAAAGCTCTATGACATGTGGACCTATATTAGCTTTGGAGAATGTGCTATAGTTGATCCATTGGATTTGTTATCTGGCATGTTATCTTTAGGTGACATTTAAGTTTATTATAGATAGTGGTTGACTCTACCATTGGAGACGCTGCCCAAACTGTAATATTCAGAAGTGTTCAAAAAATACAATGGTGATGATGTCGAGTTCGATAATTTTGGAGTACCCTGGGTCGCAGAATCTTAAGTGACGATCTGTTTCTTTTTGTTTCATATAAGATTCTGTGCCATGCGATACTATCAACAGACAGCACTAAAAGCATGACATTCTAGAATACTCTTCTGAAATAAAGTACTACCAGTCTGAAAAGCATTTTCTTTGAGTTAAAGGTACATCATTTAGATTAACTTTCAAATATTTACTTTAACTAACATTTCAGAGAATAACTTACCTTGAAATGTTGGCGGTAGTGAGCCCAAGGTTAATGTCTCAAATTCAACTGAATCAATCTTATACTTTGCAGTGTTCTCAGCAATAATTGGTTTGGTGATTTCCCTTGCTATTTTACATATTGCCTGCGAAGAAGACATTTTAAAAATGAAGCAGAAAATACTTGGAAAAAGCATATTGCAATTTTTTTATAACACTGAATGTAACACATACCTTGTCAAGATATGGCCACATAGTCTCAATGAACTTGTTTAGCCAATCAATCTATGTTTCAAAGAGATAAAGGGGGTATTGTTATGTTACAGCGCTCAAACCAAAGATAGAGCATAGAAGTTTGACGATAAGCATACCCGATCGAAATCTGGACTTTTGACCCAAAGAGGAATCTCAGGAAGCATGCTTTCCAATGATTTTGTATCAAGTTCAACAAGCGGTCTAATTGCAGGGTGCTGTGCAATCACCATTAAAGAAAAATATGTTAAGCCGGGTGCTGGTAGTAAATAAACAAGACCAAATTAACCAATGTTAAGCCAAAGTGATAAATGTAAGGCATTCAGATACCAGATGCCAGAGTTAAATCTATTTTAGCACCTCCAAGTACATGATATCAGGTACTGCATTCTAGTGAGTGGGCTCAGAAAAAAAGCATAAACAGCCTATCCAATCTATAGTTTAGCCTTTTCCCCGGAGAAAATAAAGTATAGGGATGCACACCCAAAACTATGAGATGAAGAATGTTAGCTCAAGCATGTAAAGAAGCGACATTTGTGCATCACTAGCTGTGATGCCCGATAAGTAATTTTCCTATGGCCATGAATCAATACAATGTGAACTCAACAATATTTCATTCTAAAATGGGAAATAAGAATAAAGCACCTTTGAAAATCTACACTCTGATCTGGTACAAAACATGATGCATTAAACACCTAATTTGCATTTGACACAGTTATAAATCGTTAAAATTCAACCTGAAATCTTTAAGACAAATTTAAAAAGAAAAACAAATTTCTACCATGTACTTTCCCCTTGAACTGCATTCATCATTTGATTTATTCATCACCTCACCACACTGGACCTCCCAGATTCCTAGCAACTTTGTGTAGTCAGTATTCACTGCACTGAATAAGAGGATACAGCCAGACAAGTGTATGACCAACACAAACGAATTCTTCAAGAGCATTGAATCAGAGACCAAACTCTCGCGTGGTCAACATAAGCAAGTCTTGTTAAAAATCGGCGGTCAAGCAACATAGCTGAACAACTAAACTATGCGGTCCCAAGCAAGCTCAGCACTTTCCGATTTGAAATCGAACCCCCGAATCATCACGATTCCTGTAACGAGTTGCAGCCAGCCCGTTCTCCTAAACTTTCTACAGGCCACTCCAAGAGAAGGAGACGAGACACCCAAATCACCCAGAAAAATCAGGGGAGCCAGGCAGATCGTACCTTCACATCGGTGGGCTGGAAGTAGATGAAGAGGTAGTACCCAATCACGAGCCCCAGGGTAAGCCCCACTCCAAACCCAAAGAAACCCAGCACGGTGCTGAAAAAACCCATCTCCGCTCTTCCACCTCACCCAAGAACGCGAGCAGGAGAAGCCAAGAGCCCAAGACAGAAAGCAAGAAGCGCCACAGAACGATGTCACTTTGTCAGACTCCTCAAATCACACGAGGAGACGAGGAGCAACAAGAAACAGGACAATGCCAAAAGGGAGAAGCGGATGAGATCTGGAAGAGCGAGCGGAGACGAGCGGTTGGAGGGTACAGTAACAGCCAAGATGGCATCAATGGCATACCTAGTGGTAGGGAAGGGGAAGGAAGACCATTATTATTATTACCCTAATAATGGTGCGCTGCTGGGGGTTACTGTCAAGCCTAAACGAGGGGGAAGAACGGGAAGGAAACCAACAGCACGGACGCTGCAGGAATGGGACTTGATTATCTGCCCAATCGGGGATCAGGCACGGGGATAATGAGGAGGGGGCTGCAGCTCGCTGGCAGTGTCGGCCGACGAGCACGTTGAGGGCAACGCCTCCGTGTATAACGGCCACAAGATTCGGCTATTTGTTTTACGTTTCGCTAGGATCCGAGTCCTGTCTCTTTCCACTAACTTTCCGTGATCTTTTTTATTGGATGCTATTGGGTCTTTGGGAGTCCACTGATGCTGTTTATATTTGAAAATATCTCTTTCGGCCCCATTTGTTTGATGCTAAAAGATGGGTATTTTTTCACTCAACAAAAAAAAAGTGCGACTGGTTCGGAAGAACGTGAAAAAGGTAGCGGCTAGAGGATAAAACAGTGAACTCGCAAAAAAGATAGAGGATAGATTTATTCAATTTTGCAAACAAGCCCGCACAAGATGTGATTTCACACTCGCAAATCTTTTCAATCACTTGCATTTCTTCCTTTCTATATAAAATAATAAATTCTACTCAATTATATCGGTATCAGCGATTCCTTCAACCACAAGAAACGGTTGAATGGAAATCATGTTATCAAACGAGTTTCCCTCTGAGGATGTCACTAAGGCAGTCCTTTTTACTTGTTTCTCAGAGTGGGGAGTTGCTGTGCCTATTTCTTCTTTCTTCCGCTCAGTTCTTGATTTCTGTGGCCTTCAGCTTCATCATCTTAATCCCAACGGTATTACTTATCTAGCTGTTTTCGCTCATGCATGTGAGATGTTCCTTGGAATAGAGCCAAACCTAGCTTTGTTTCCTACTCTATATCATGTCAAACCATAACCCCGAGCTGGTAAAGTTGAAGTAGTCGGTGGTGCCGGGATATAGTTCCATCAGAAGATGCGAGAACATTGGTTCGAAATGCCAGTTAAGGATTCTTGCGGAACATTGATGTTCGAGTGGTTTGTAATCGATAAGTCCAGATAATCTGGTCTATGATTTGAATTGCTATCTTTATTGTTGCTAATACCTCATAACTGTTGCAACAGGTAACCATGGAAAGAGTGTTCCGGCACGTGACGGATGATCCCCGAAGCACAACGAATGCTCGAACAATAAGCCGACTCCTGAGGAAGCCGAAGAAGTACCCGCTTTACTAAAGCGGGTCAAAGCTTTGAAGAATAGAGGACTGACAGCTGTTGGCATCGCCTTTAGCTTCCTCAAGCATCTGAGTGCAGCCCCTGCCAGAGTGTCTGCACCTGGAGTATGAGCACGAAGGAGTGCCTTACGCATTCACCATGATGTTGGAAAGATGGGTAGCAGCTCCTCTTCAGATCAAGGTCGTCTTCTATGGAAGAAGATATGGCAGGTAAAAGTTCCATCAAAGTGAACCTATTTGCATGGAAAGTTGTGAATAATGGACTGCCTACTAGGGCCAATAAGAAATATCGACATCTTGAACAGAACGATACCTGCCAGCTTTGCAGTCTGCAGGCCGAAGATGTTTTTCATGCTTGCATCAGGTGTCCTCATGCTGCTGGTCTATGCCATGCTATGAGGAACATTTGGGCCCTGCCAAAGTCTCCTATCAGTATACGACAAGTCTACCTAATTAGCTACGTTGTCTTGCACCATAGCCGACTAGTTTAAGGTAATCGGATCAAACATTCCCTAGCGAGTAGTTTAATGCTTGTTGACACTTCTTACGGTCCACTATCAGGATTGTGAATCCCGGTAATGGTGCAAGGAGTGTTCATTGGTATTCTTACGATACAGATATAAATCCGTAAGCGCACGGATACCGATGTAGTATTTCACCCAGGAGTATTCATAGGTATCGTATTTATTTTCACATGGAAGCATTGGATAAAGAGTATTGACTATTGGCAAGGATGTAACTACTAATTAAAGTACCGGCTAACAAGGCAAGGGTAAAGGATATGATAGGAGTGATATGCACGAGACACACACACACAAGAAGAAGTCCAGGATAGAGATAGAAGAGCGGTCTAGCTAGTGGGAGGACAACGAGTCAGGAAAGATTCCCATGTACTTCCACTGACCTTGAGATAACTCTAGCAAAGGTTACGGCTAGCATGGAGAATGACATCTGTGGTTTTTTTCCTAGTTCTATTATCTCGGCGTCGGGAAGCGGAGCACCCGACACTCAGAAAGGGATGAGAAGGGGTGTGAGTGAACAACCGCAGGAGGCTCCTACGGGTCGAGCCGGACATGGTGGACTACGTAGGCCGTATAGGACTGTCACCACCTAACGGCTACCACACAACCGTGGACTCGAATGTAAACCAAGGTTACCATCTAGATTAGGTACCACACCTACTCTAGGTAATAACTACTTACTCTCCTAGAAAGAGAAAGCAACCCAGCAGAGCAACAAGTATACAATTATACTCATCCACTCCTCGAAGGACGAGGAACTAGCTAAGATAAAGAACTAGGCTAGAACTTCCAGAACCAGACTACAACAGCTTAACCAAGGCTAAACATTCCACATGTATCCGCGAAATAACTGTAGAATAAATAACTCAAGTAAATGTAGAAGATAATATATTGAATGCTTAGAGTCTTGCATAAAGAAAAGGAAAAGATACAAGAGCTTTACCAGAACTCCAGAAGACGACTCCGGAACCCTGAGCGAAGCTCGACTCTAACTCTAACTCCCAACTAAACTAGACTAACTCTACATCTTGAAAGAGGAGAATTGGAGACTTGCTCCCAATTTAGTGTGTGTGAAACCGGTCATGAGACACCTCCTTTTATAGCAAGTGATGGCGGTTGAGCTTGGGTAACCGCCAAGGCACCCAGGGGGATATTCCCCTGGATTCGGGTGAACCGACTGGTTCGGCCGAACCAGTGGATCCACCGCCTTGGCCACCAAGGGCCAGGATTGATCCCTGGGATCGGTTTGGGCAGTAGAGGCGGTTCGGCCGAACGGATGGCTGCGGCCAAACTGGGCCTCCGGCCCAGGCCTGCCCCCCTGCACCGCCTTTGCTCCCTGGGCTTCGTGGATGACTTGATCCAGGTGGTCTTCATGTTGGTTTGGCCCAGAAGTGAGGTGGCGGTCATCCACGTGTCGTGCATCGTCATTGCTTGGTCGTTGCTGAAGTGGATGCCTCCCCGGTTGTGCTTCGCATTGTGTATGGCTAAGGGGGGTAACCGGCCGAATCGTGTCATTCGGCCGAATCGATCAATTCCGCCCACTATAGCGTGTATTTGGCAATGTTGTACCTGCATAAGTGACACTCACCAAAACTCGTGGAACTTTATTAGAAGTAAAACCTAAGTACATGGAATGTTGCATAAAGCCTCATTTATTCCCGAGTATTGGTGGTCGGATTTGGGCTGTAACGACCGCCAACAAATCGCCGCCGCGTCGCCGCGTCCCGAGCGCCGTCGTCGCCACGCCGGCGCGCACCCGTTCGCAGCTGGCTGAAGCCACACCGTGCACCACACCGAGTCCAGCTAGCCGCGCCGCAGAAAATCCTGAGCAGCCACACCTGATCCCGTGCACCCGGCTTTCGTAGACCAACCTCTCGGTCTACGGTGAACCACGCCCACCAGATCGACCCAGCCACCTCGCCATCATGGGCCGATAGCCCACTCCTGTTGGGCCGGCCCAATCCTTTCGACCCGTGACCACCCCGTTAACCTTTAACCGTTTTTCTTTTTCTTTAGGCGCTGACAAGCCGGCCCCACCTGCCATAGGCTCCGTGAGACTGACCTGTGGGCCCGCTAACCCCGCTGACCAAGCTGACCATTGACCGTTGACTAGTCAACGTTGACCAAGTCAACGCTG
>OAMR01000368.1:827487-850132 GCA_900205405.1 Echinochloa crus-galli
TCCCGACCGCAGAGCGTCCGTCCGGTTGAGTTGGCGGTCGTCCACGTGTCGGGTGATGTGTTCGTTTGGTTGTCGCTGACATGGACGGCTCCCGGCTGCTTGTACGGCTAAGGGGGGTAACCGGCCGAACGGAGTCGTTTGGCTGTTTCTGTCATTTCCGACCCCTATAGCACGTGTTTCGTGATATTGTACCTGCAAACATGACACTCACCAAAACTCGTGGAACTTTATTAGAAATAAACCTAAGTGTAAGGAATGTTGCATAGTCTCTCATTTTATTCCGAGTATTGGTGGTCGGATTTGGGTTGTAACGACCGCCAACAAGCTCCCCAAGCTAGCCTCTTTGCTCGTCCTCGAGCAAAGTTGCGGACTTAGGCTCGGTGGATCATGAGTTGCTACAATGTCATTTTTCTTGCAGGTAACTTTATGACAACAAGTACTTAGACAAATACTTGAATCATTAGCAAGGTATTAATTCACCATTTTACCTATGGGGCTTATAGCAATCTCCTTATCTTAGGCGGTTAAAGGAATGAACAGATTAACTTAGTTTTATTCCACTCTACTCTTTTCAGGATCTTATCTCGGAGTTTTCACCCTTTTGTGAAAGATAAGTAGTTCCTCATTGGTTCACTCAATCGCTCAAGTGTATTTGAATCCTCACCAAAGGCATTGCCTTCTTTTCATGCTAACATCTAATTTGGCTTTTGCGTGGTTCAGGGACAAAGGATGAAGGCATACAAGCATCTTATATTTTGCTAAGTCAAAGACTGGATCTTAGGAAAATCAAATCACACTCTAGATCGAGAAGTGCACGTGTGTGGAATTTATGGAGCGGAATATGTGGAGTGGAATTTGGCAGAATTTCATGGATTGATTCTTCCTCTCCTTGATTTATTTTTCGAGAGCATGGGCTCTCTTTTTATTCTTTTTTTTTGCCATGCCACTTGGCATGCTTTTCTTTTGATCATATTTTTGCCATGTCTTTTGACATGCTTTTTTTTTTCTCATATTTTTGCCATGCCACTTGGCATGCTTTTCTTTTTCTTTTGCATAGCCCATGCCTCTACTTCACAGATTTTGAGAGAGGGAATCAAAGAACATGAAACTTTATTTATGGAATGGATGATGGCATGGTTTTTACTAACTCCAAAGTAGGAATTGCAAGTGAGAGGTGGAGTGTATGTGAATCTCGATCTTAGAAGCATGAAAGATTCCTCACTAAGGTCACAACAATTTGACAAAACTCACTAAGATGACAAGCAGCATATGGTAGAAAGTTTAGAACTAATCCTATCATATGGCTCTGGTAGGTATTATGACCAATGAGGAACTTTGTTTTTATTTTTGAAAGCATAAGCATCCGAGATTTTCACCATACTAAGAGCAGAAATAGAATTCAACCAAAGTCTCACTATATCAATTCCCACAACAACCTAGACTTGGAATAAAGCATGTGCTCCCACAAGGTTCAGGTTCATTTTTACTCATGCCAAATAACTCAAGCATAGTCAAGCAACTAGTTGCAACAAAGTACTAGCAAAATTAATGACAGAGCAACCATTCATCATTTCCAAAGTGAGAGGCATATGTTTCATTCATAGAAACTCAGCTCCATCTTTGGCGATAACTGTTGCCACTCCTTACGGCCTACAGATAAATCCGCAAGCGGACGGATACCGATGTAGCTTTCACCCGGGAGTATTCCAAGGTATCGATTTCCACGGGGAACAAGAAGTGTACTAATCCTAAACTAAGTTGTCCTAGGTAGATGGAGTGGATGAATGAAATGGATGAGGTGGATGACGACAACAAGGAGAGAAGAGAAGAGGTAAGAGGGAAGAGAGGGTACGGGTCTGATAAAGGTATTCTACCGATTGATTGAGCAGATCAGAGGATACAGATAGATACTTGCTTCGGGACTACAGAGCCTCCGACACACAGAAAGGGATGAGAAGGGGTGCCGACTACCCTGAACCTTGGGTCCTAGGACACCGGAACTAACGTGATGGACTACGAAGACCGAAAGGGCTGTCACCACCTTACGACTACCACCTCCGTTGCGACGGGCAGAAACTAAGTTAGCCTCAAGTATAGGCACCACGCCTACACTAGTTGACTAATACTTATCTACTGCAGACAGATAAGCACTCAAGCTAAGCAGCTAGTATACAGTTATACCAATCAACTAAGCATTGAACGAAGAACGAGACAAGTATATAAATGTAAGAACTGAATGCTCAATTAATCAGAGAGAGATACAAGAGTTACCAGACAAGACCCGGATGTTACTCGAAGTGAAGTCGCATCCGTAGAGGTACAGCGGGAAGAGGGGCCGACACTTCGGCTCCTCTCCGGGACGCTCACCTCTCCTCTCTCCCTATCTCTACTGATACAAGTGGAGAACTAACAGTGCTTCGCCTGCACTCTACTCTCTGTCTAGTTTGTAGACACCTCTGTGCCATCGACCGAACTTTCTTTTACCTACACGCCATTTTGGACGGATGGGGAGTTAACGGTGTTAAATAGAGGCGTGAAAAGACAGATTTGCCCTTGGTACTAAAAAGATGACTCGTTGGTGCACAACAAACTCCCTGGTGTACCTTGGTCGTTTTCTCAAAAACGACTAAAAGTCACTTCAGGAAGAATCCTGGACTGTTTGGGCATCTTGCGGCACCTCGGCTGTATAACCGCGATAAATCATCACAAGTGAAGCATCAGGCAACTTTCGTAAGATGTGAGCCTGTACGAAGTGCTCGGCATCTACGACAGAGCGTGCTGTCTCTATGTACGTGCACTGGGCGTCCTGGAGGACTCCCAGGTGGTTTGCGAGGCGAGTGACTAGAGAAGTCATCGCCATGCTAGCCACACAAGAAATATGAGCCAGCCAGTGGTCGACCATGTCTTTCACTGGGGAAACCGGAATTTTCTTGAACATAGCATACAGAATCCGCAACTCAACTGTGTTCACGGGCCGGATATCGGCTCTCGAAAATACCGTCATAGCTACCCACTTGTGCATAAAGCGCAGAGTGGGGTTATGGACACTGTTCATGCGGGGTGCATGGCAGTTGGTATTTCCGGAAATCCGCTTCCAGAATACGACCCGATCAAACCTTTTCAAAGCTCTGCTTGGCTCTAAAGAGCAACGACTTGAAAAACCAAGAGCCAAGCTAAAATCCCTCCAAGAGCAGAAGAACTCTTGGTTGAAAAATCTGAAGCGAATCCCCCCATTTTCAGAAACCAGTGTGGAAAGAAACTCGAGCGTGAGCAAGTACGAACCTGGCTCGTTGATCTCCCAGAAGTTCTCCCAGCCGACGGTATGGAAGATCTCTGGGAACTCCTCGTCTATCCCCGTCCTTCTCAGTAGGTCCTGATCGAACACCCGGGTGTGCTCGAATTCCTTCAGCCTGAGCTCGTTGAAGGTGCTTCTCTCCCGGTCCGTCCGGAGAACAATGTCATTCTCGCTCAGGAGCTGCCTCGCTTGGGGTACAGCAGAGCCCCCACCCAAGCCAGCTGCTCCAGCCTCATCCTCGTCCATCCGGCTCGAGCCACGGGACAGGGCTGGGGAACTCCCAGCATCGTCCGAGCGGCGGCTAAGCCGGGTGGAACGACGGAGTGCGGCGATGAGCTTCGACATGGCTCCTGCAAAATGTTAGCACAGAAACGACTACCCGAAGGACTGAGTATCAAAGGTTAGCACAAGAAATCAAGTCAGTCGTTCGAGAAAGTTAGTCGTTCTTGCGGGGATCAAAACCACCACAAATGGTTAGTCGTTCTTGAGTAGTAACACAGTACTAGCAAGATTAATGACAGAGCAACTATTCATCATTTCCAAGGTGAGAGACATATGGTTCATTCCATGCATAGTTGGGAGTTAATTTTATTCAAAGGAAATATTTTCCACAAAGACCAACGAACAGAGCAAGGATAAACCCTCTTGAGGAACGGCCTTCCAAGAATGAGGGGCGTCCTTGTGTCAACTTTCATGTCAAGTACCACGAAATCCACAGGGACAAAGAACTCCCGGATTTTCACCGGAATGTCCTCGGCTATCCCCGCGGGATGGCGGATTGACTGGTCCGCTAGCTGCAAATACATAGTTGTAGGGGACAAGGAAGAATGATCGAGTTTATCGTACACTACCTTGGGCATGACGCTGACACTTGCTCCAAGGTCGCACAGGGCTTGGTTGAAGTGTTGATCACCGATCGAGCATGTGATGGTAGGACATCCTGGGTCCTTCTTCTTCTCTGGGAGATTATTTAAAATAGCTGCGCTGCAAGCTTCTGTTAGCTTTATTACCTCGGTGGTCGGCAGGGCTCGTTTGTGGTTGAGGATGTCCTCAAGGTACTTGGCGTAGGGCTCTCGGAAATACCGTCATAGCCACCCACTTGTGCATAAAGCGCAGAGTGGGGTTATGGATACTGTTCATGCGGGGTGCATGGCAGTTGGTATTTCCGGAAATCCTCTTCCAGAATGCGACCCGATCAAACCTTTTCAAAGCTCTGCTTGGCTCTAAAGAGCAACGACTTGAAAAACCAAGAGCCAAGCTAAAATCCCTCCAAGAGCAGAAGAACTCTTGGTTGAAAAATCTTAAGCGAATCCCCCCATTTTCGGAAACCAGTGTGGAAAGAAACTCGAGCGTGAGTAAGTACGAACCTGGCTCGTTGATCTCCCAGAAGTTCTCCCAGCCGATGGCATGGAAGATCTCCGGGAACTCCTCGTCCATTCCCGTCCTTATCAGTAGGTCTTGATCGAACACACGGGTGTGCTCAAATTCCTTCAGCCTGAGCTCGTTGAAGGCGCATCTCTCCCGGTCCGTCCGGAGAACAATGTCGTTCTCGCTCAGGAGCTGCCTGGCTTGGGGTACAGTAGAGCCTCCACCCAAACCAGCTGCTCCAGCCTCATCCTCGTCCATCCGGCTCGAGCCACGGGACGGGGCTGGGGAACTCCTAGCATCGTCCAAACGGCGGTTAAGCCGGGGATGAACTTTGACATGGCTCCTGCAAAATGTTAGCACAGAAACGACTACCCGAAGGACTGAGTATTAAGGGTTAGAACAAGAAATCAAGTCAGTCGTTCGGGAAGGTTAGTCGTTCTTGCGGGGATCAAAACCACCACCAATGGTTAGTCGTTCTTGTGGGTGTCGGAGACCACCACAAAATCGTCCAACAAAATTTCAGCACAAGGATCACACAAAGCAAATATTTTTGGGATTTTTGTAGAGATGCAAGTGAACCAAAACTTGAGCTAGAACTTGGGAAGAACTAGAGCAAGCACTTGAGCAAAAAATTGAGAGAGAGAGAGAGCTCCTAACAGAAAGTTTCTGAGTGAATGAGAGTGTGTGAGGTAGCAAGCAAGCAAGGCCAGCATTTATAGGCCGAGGGGGAGGGCCTTGGCCAGTTCGACCGAATGGCCTGGTTCGGCCGAACCAGGCATGTGTGGCCTGGCCACCTCCCTCTGAGTGGAGCACTCCCCCAAACCGGCCTTCATCAAAAAATTGTGTGGCCACAATTTTCCAAGGACATGTGAGTGGTTTGTGGTAGGTAAGATGCAAATTTGACATGACCCAAAGTTGGAAATTAGTGGAGTCACCCCCATGCTGCCATGTTTTGTGATAATTGGTGTGAGTGCAGCCATGTTAGTGGGGTAGAAATGTTTGTTGCTGGTTGGTAGTGATGGTAAATAAATGGAGATGTTCTAGAAGGGATGAAAATGATAAAAATTACCAATTACATCCACCCTAGGTAAAATTTCAGCATGTGACCATTTATTTAAACCAAGCTTGCAAAATTTTCTACTCTCTCTCAAATTAATTACTCAGGTGGTTCAATTATTTTGGAAAGGGAAACATGCAAATGCAATTGGAAATTAAAAATTTGGAAGGGAAATATGAGATACATACCGGTTATCCTCGCGGCGAGCGCTCAGCTTTTAAGTCCGCGAGCGGGACTTCTCCTGTCTTCAGGTGCTCTTGTCATCGTCCGGTCCCGGAGTGGATGACTCGGACGATGCAACTTTCTTCCGCCACATCTTCTTGTTCTTCTTCTTCGGTGTCGGTGGCGGTGGGATCGGTGTCTCTGTAGAATTCCAGAGGGCTTGCTCTTCCTCGTATTTCTTCACGAGGCGGTCCATTTCTTCTGCGCTCACTTGTTCTATCGATCCGTACCACTCGGGCTGCTCTCCACCAAGTATCTCCAGCTCTCCACTAATGAGAGCCTTTAGGAAACAATCGGCGCTCCTCTGCTCCGGTGGGAGTGGCTCTACCTTCTTCTCTTCCCGTGGTTGGAACTTGAAGTACGTCAACCTTCCGTCGATACGGAACGAGACTTCTCTCGCATCCATATCGATTCTAGCCCGGGCGGTGTTCAAGAATGGTCGGCCCCGGACAAGGGAAAACGAGTGGTCGTTTCCCGTGTCGAGGACAACGAAGTCCACAGGAACGTAACGTCCCCAGATGTGGACCGGTACATTCTCGACCACCCCCTCGGGGTAGCGGACGGTTGAATCTGCTAGCTGAACCTGGGCAGTAGTAGGAGATAGAGTAGGGTAGCGTAACTTTTTAAATAATACCTTAGACATGATGCTGACGCTGACGCTGGCCCCCAGATCGCAGAGCGCATCATCAATGCGATGATTCCATATCGTGCATTGAATGACGGGTACTCCGGGATCTTCCTTCCTGTCCGGAGAGGTCTTGATGATCGCCTTCTTTGCAGCTCTCGGCAGGTAGGTCCATCTTGGTGTTAGCACTTGGATATTTGAGACCTTCCCTGCATGGTTAGTACGGAGAATACTACGAGACATCTTACCTTGTCTCATAGTAATCGCATTCACTGTTTCGAGGGGAGGTTCGGGTTGCCCCGGAATCTTTCCCATTGGCTTGCTGAAGCACTTCACAGCTTGATGGTGCATGAATTGAATGATCTGTTGACGTATGTAGTGTTGGTGTTGATCCTGGTCCTCCGTACGTGCAGGGCGCTGCTCGTGGTGGTGGGGACAAGCCGGCGGCGCAGGAGCAGGACACGGTGACGAAGACGGTGCAGACGGTGGAGGTGCGGTCGTCGGCGGGGCAGCCCGACGAGCAGGGCGTGCTCAAGCCCGTCAGGGTGGTGCACGAGATCCCCGCCAAGGAGGCCAAGGAGAACCCTGGCGGCGCCAAGCAGGAGTAGCTAGCTAGCTGCTCTCAGTCTCGCTTAATTTGTGCCTTATTTCCTCCACGATCGATGCATGGTAGCGTGTGTGATCATATCGACGCTGTTGGCCGGCCTGTTGCTGCTGCAACCTGCAAGCCGCTGTACGTCTGAGCCCGGATATCTTCAGAGATCCTAGTAATTGTTGGAGAGGACTGACTCATGTATCCAGGTACTCACGGGCAGAGGTTCTCAGCCCGTGATAGAAGGTTTGGATTATGAACCAACTCTGCATACCATGGTGAGGACAAGCAGAAATATAGTCCTGGAGGCGATCCCATGCCTCCGGGACTGTTTCATCTTTTAGCTGCTGGAAACTAGCTATTTTGTTCCGGAGGGCGTTGGTTTTCCCAACCGGAAAGAATTTTAGCAGAAAAGCGCTAGTGCATTTGTCCCAAGAGTCTATAGCCTCGTGGTTAGCATAAAACCATTGCTTCGCCTTGCCTAATAGTGGGAATGGGAATAAACGAAGGCGAATGGCATCGGTACTTACTCCGTGGATGGTGAAGGTGTTGCAGATCTCCAGGAAATGATGGAGATGGGCATTGGCATCTTCGTGTGGCTTGTTTTAAGCGAGTTGGTTCAACCATTTACAAAGGAACAAATTGACAGAATTGCTAAAGTCATGCTAGTTGATAAAGCTCCAGGCCCAGACGTCTTCAATGGTATGTTCATGAAAAAGTGTTGATTAATTCTTGCTGGCCATCCTCGATGTAGCCTGGTCAACGATGGGAAGGACTGGGTTCGTCGGAAGGAGTTGCTTCTGAGGAGGTACAACACGGGGTTGTACTTTCCTCACAAGTGACTCCGGATTTTCTTGGAAGTTTGACGGTAGTTTGAAACCAGTCATGCACTGCTCTGTTCCACAAAGACCAACGAACAGAGCAAGGATAAACCCGCTTGAGTAGCGGTACTCAACTAAGATAGCTCGAGATAAAAGTTCAAAAAGTAACCTAGCCAAATGCTTCCCCACAACGGCACCAGAAATGCTTGTTGGCACTTCTTACGATCCAATATCAGAATTGAGAATGTAGACATGTTTGGTGCTGGTTGGTGATGATGGTAAATAATTGGAGATGTTCTAGAAGGGATGAAAATGATAAAAGTTACCAATTACATCCACCCTAGGTAAAATTTCAGCATGAGTCCAATTATTTCTAACCAAGCTTGCAAAATTTTCGACTCTCTCTCAAATTAATTACTCAAGTGGTTCATCTATTTTGGAAAGGGAAACATGCAAATGCAATTGGAAATTTAAAAATTCTCTTATACACATCTAGATGTGTATAAGAGACAGCAGCTCAAGGGATACTCGGGTAGATGGGAGAAGGTATAGATAGTTGGGAGGACAACGAGAAGAGATAAAGGATTCCTGGGTACTCTATCTATCTAGGCCAAGTGGTTAGAGATACAACGGCTAAAGAGCGAGTACTAAAAGGGCCGGAATAAGTCTATTGCCTTCCTTGGGGACTACAGGGCCCCCGACACGCAGAAAGGGATGAGAAGGGGTGCCGACTACCCTGAACCTTGGGTCCTAGGACACCGGAACTAACGTGAGGGGCTACAAAGATTGAAAGCATAATCATCTGAGATTTTCACCATACTAAGAGCAGAGATAGAATTCAACCAAAGTCTCACTATATCAATTCCCACAACAACCTAGACTTGGAATAAAGCATGTGCTCCCACAAGGTTTCGGGTTCATTATCGCTCATGCTAAATGACTCAAGTATAGTCAAGAACTAGTTGCTACAAAGTACTAGCAATATTAATGACAGAGCAACTATTCATCATTTCCAAGGTGAGAGGCATATGATTAATATAGAAGCAACTAGACTAAAGTAGATGCAACTATATAAGACATAAGTAGAGCAAAGTAGATAACTATATTGATACTTTAATGTCATACAAAAGATAAAGTAAAAGATATAAGAGCTATTACCAGAGCTTCTGAAGACGACTCCGGAACCTCCGAGGCACAGCTCGACTCGACTCTAACTCCCAACTAAACTAACCTACTCTACTAGAAATGAAGTGGAAGCTCCTTGGCTTTGAGTGTGTGTTACAAGTGAGAGTGTGGCCCTCTATTTATAGCTTGCAATGATGGTTGAGAGGAGTAGGAGGCAAGGAAGCCATGGGGGTACCCCCTGGGACTTCGGGCGAACCAAGGCGGTTCGGCCGAACAGGTCGGTTCGGCCGAACCCCTTGGATCCACCGCCTCTGTCCTGGACGCCTGGGATGGTCTCCTGGAGGCGGTTGGCAGTTGGGGGCGGTTCGGCCGAACCGCCCCCGTTCGGCCGAACGGGTCACAGGGCCCGAGCCCGCTCCCCTGCACCGCCTTTGATCTGTGGATCCCCTGGGCCGGTCTCTGGTGCGTGGGATGTGTCTTGTTCTGGCCCAGAGTGGGTTGGCACGGCCCGAGATGACTTGGCGGGAGTCCTGCGTGGCTTGCACGGTCATCGGATGACTTGGCGGTGACGTGGCCGGCTCCCGCCGGCCTGTACGGCTAAGGGGGATAACCGGCCGAACATGTTGTTCGGCCGTTTCTGTCATTTCCGACCCCTATAGCACGTGTTTCGTGATATTGTACCTGCAAACATGACACTCACCAAAACTTGTGGAACTTTATGTCTGGGTACAACTCTTTTCCAATTATGGAAGGAGCAAGGAACTTCGTGTCGGCTATGCCATCGGCTTACCCACCAGCTCGACTCCCGTTCGGACTGTCCAATTTCGCGGCTGTATACCAACAGATGTACAACGCAAAGCAGGACGACCCTGAACTAGAAAAACTCAACAAGATCGTGCCTTCCTACAATGACTCTGAGCCAGCTCTCCAGCCATCAGAGGACGACGACAACGATTTCACGGTCTTGTTGAGCGACTCTCCTGACAACATCGAGCGTTTAAACTGCAGCGCGTATTACAAGACTAACTTCACCATGGAAGAACCACTTGTTCGTTTGCCATTAGGACTGGTTGTGACCAATACACCAGGAGGACTCCTTGTTCACTGGCCAGGTGCAATTCTGAACTACACCTCTGGGAACGACGAGTCAAGGGTATCAGCAGCAATCTCGGGAGAACTGCCATACCAGGACGGCAAGATCGCATCAATGACAAGCTCCACCAGCAGCTCAGGCAACAACCCCGCAGCATCCAGTGCCCCCACCTTGCTACTGCCCAGCTACCAAGATCCAAGCAGACAAGTTTGTATGGCAGGTGCCAAGGAAGCTGGTGGCGCGTACAATCGAGAACTACTCGACGAGATCTCTGCAGAAGAAGAAACAACGCCGAATGAAACTGATCAACAACAGAGAGCAAGGCGGATAGGGAATGGGAAGCGAGCTCAGCGATGCGTGAACGCGGCACTAAGGCCACGGATACCCGCAACCTTGCACATGACTTCCAGATGGTCGACGATCAGCCTGTCCTACAGGATACTCCAGTAAATCTCGATGTTGCAGCAGAGCTGATCAGGAACACGATGAACTCACAAAATCCAAGCCGTGCACAACTGAGGCATGCCCTTACCCTCCTAGAACATGCACGCAAAGGCATCGATGGAGGAGCACAATCAAGTCATCATACCCCAAGGCCGCAACGCAGCCAGCGCACGGTCCAGTCACCTCATCCAAGTCGAGAACAAGCACCACCCGCCGGGGCACGCGCATCAGCAGGGCATCCGCCCGCTGATCTGCACGAAACACTCAACGCGAATCGTGATGCCTGCTCGAACATCGACGCTAGCAGAACAAACAGAATTATGGCTGAAATACGCCACAGGGAAGAATTCAAGCAGCAGTATGGACCAATCGACCATACTCAGGGTCAGCCATCAAGGCGAAACTACCCCCCTCGCGATGACAATCGCGATCGTGGGCGCGGTGATCACCAGTCAAGTGATCGTGACAACCGAAGGCGTAACCGCGACAACCAGCCTGACAATGATCCTCCTGGTGATGACGATGGTGATGATCGTCCACCATGAGGCAGGGATCATGGGAGAGGCTGACGCCACCATGACCCAGAAGGAGGCGGTGATCCAAGCCATGGTTCCAACTATGGCGGCCGTGATCGCCACCCACGACGCGATGATGATAGAGGACGACAGCCGTCCCCAGACAAGTATGATGGCTTCCCAGCCTTTTCCATGTGCATCCGCAAGGTCCAGCTACCAAGCAAATTAACACGACCGGAATCGAGAAGTTCACAGGCAAGCAAGACCCATAACAATGGTTGCGAGTCTACTCGACAGCAATAACCATGGCGGGAGGAAGCAACGACGTCAAAGTCAGATACTTCCCAATAATGATGGATACCGCACCACTTACATGGCTCGAGGGCCTCCGCCCCGAGTCCATTGACACTTGGGAAGAGCTCACAAGCAGATTCACCGCCAACTTTCAGGGAACCTGGGCACGGCCCGGAACCCGATTTGAATTGGCAGCCTGTAAGCAAGAAAAGGGAGAAACACTAAGGAAGTACATCAAGAGGTTCTTTGAAAAAAGGGCCACCATCGTCGACGTGTCAGACAGAGAGATCATCGACTGCTTTCATGACGGCTTATGGGCTCGCGAGTTACATCGCGAGTTCGGAAGAAGGGGCCCGGAATCTATCTCAGAACTGAGGCGTATGGCTGCAGATTGGGCCGATCAAGATGATCGTGAGCGCGATCGCTTGACAAGCGCAGGGACAACAACACCAACAATGGTACTAACAACTCTAGCAAGAGTAGTCTTGATCGTCGCAACAACAACAACAGGCGTGACTTCAACCGCAATAACAACAAGAAGCGCAAGCCAGACAACACAGTCGCGGCAGTCGAGCGCCCAGCGCGGAAGAAGAACTCAAAGACCTTGACTTCAGTCTTGTGTCAACCATGCCCCTATCATCCCAACAGCAAGCATTCTATGGTGGATTGCCATCACCTCAAACGAGCGTTCCTCAGTCAGGAGTCTGATAAAGATAAGCCCAAGGACAAGAAGGACAACAAGGACACCGACAATACAGGAGATGCTTTCCCCCAGGTCGACAATGTTGTCTCCGTCTTGTTCACGGGTGAAACCGTGAACCGCTCCAAGCGCTCCAAGAAGCTGACTCTGCGTGAAATCATGGCGGTAGAGACAGTCATTCCAACATATCTCAAGTGGTCTGAGGTCCCGATCACCTTCTCCAGAGAGGATCACTGGACCAATTTCGCCAACCTAGGCCGCTATCCCTTGGTTCTTGATCCTGTCGTGGCTCATGCCAGACTGACCAAGGTACTCATCGACGGAGGCAGCGGGCTCAACATCATCTTCGCGAAGACATTCAAGAAGATGGGGCTTGATATCACCAAGTTCTTGAAACCCATGGAGTCTCCGTTCTACGGTATTGTTCTAGGAAATGCCGCGATCCCCCTGGGACAAGTCACGCTACCAGTTACCTTTGGCACAGCAGCCAACTACAGGACCGAGTACATCTAGTTCGAAGTGGCTGATTTTGAGACGTCGTACCACGCGATCCTCGGGCGTCCAGCCCTCACTAAGTATATGGTGATCCCGCATTACGTGTACCTTGTTCTCAAGATGCCGGCTCCAAATGGAGTCCTTTTGCTCAAGGGAGACCTCAAGATCTCCTATGACTGCGACGTAGAAGCTGTGGAGTATGCTGCTGTGTCCCAAGTCCCAACCTAGATGCTTGAAGTACTCGCCCTGGCAAAGAAGTCGAAGGAAGAAGAACTGGAAGTCCCAAGTAAGAAGTCTACAAGCATTGGCTTCAAGCCCTCTGAGGATGTACAGCTTAAAACTGTAGACCTTGAGATGGGCGATTCATCCAAAACCGTCCTAATAGGGGCTAGTTTAGATTGTAAATAGGAAGACGCGCTCGTCAAGTTCCTTCGTGCTAATAAAGATATATTTGCGTGGAAACCATCTGATATGCCTGGTGTTCCAAGGGAGCTTGCCGAGCACTGCCTCAACGTCACAAAGGGCGCAAAGCCTAAGAGACAATGACTGCGACGGTTCGATCACGAACGACGCGAAGCGATCAAGACAGAGATTGCCAAACTACTCACGGCTGGCTTCATCAAAGAAGTTTTCCATCCAGAGTGGTTGGCCAACCCAGTCCTGGTCAGGAAGAAGAACAACAACGAGTGGCGGATGTGTGTTGACTACACTGATCTCAACAAACATTGCCCCCCAGACCCCATGGGTCTACCGCGCATTGATCAAGTCGTGGACTCCACGGTAGGTTGCGCACTACTTTGTTTCCTTGATTGCTACTCAGGTTATCATCTGATAGCTTTGAAAAAAGAGGATCAGATCAAGACTTCGTTCATCACCCCTTTCGGCGCTTTTTATTACACTACGATGTCGTTTGGGTTGAAGAATGCTGGTGCTACATATCAGCGAGCCATATAGGCGTGCCTATCATCTCAGATTGGCAACAATGTAGAGGCATATGTTGATGATGTAGTCGTGAAGACACGCAAGCCAGAAGACTTCATCGCTGACTTGCAAGAGACGTTTGACAACCTCAGGACATTTCGCTGGAAGCTCAACCCGACCAAGTGTGTTTTCGGCGTTCCTGCCGGCAAGCTACTCGGGTTCATTGTCAGTCATCGTGGCATCGAAGCAAATCCTGCGAAGATCACAACCATCCTCAACATGGAGGCACCAAAGAACATCAAAGATGTCCAGAAGTTGACAGGTTGCATCGTCTTTCCCGAGTATTGGTGATTTATATCTAGGCTTGGAGAAAAGGGACTCCCTTTCTTCAAGCTACTCAAGAAGCAAGACAACTTCATCTGGACAAAGGAAGCCAACCAAGCCTTTGAACAACTCAAGACCTACTTGACTACGTCACCAGTTCTAGTAGCTCCAGTCAAAGGTGATCATCTATTTCTTTACATTGCTGCTACTACACATGTGGTCAGTACAGTGATTGTGGTTGAGCGCAAGGAGGAAGGCCATGTATTTCCAGTACAGCAGCCGGTATACTTCATCAGCGAAGTTCTCTCTGCATCTAAGGTCCAGTACCCTCAGGTTCAAAAACTACTCTATGCCATATTCATCACCTCAAGGAAGTTAAGGCATTATTTTCAGTCATTTCCTATAACTGTGGTCACTAAATTCCCCTTGGGTGACATTTTTGACAATCCTGACGCCACTGGACGCATATGCAAGTGGAAGGCAGAGATGAGTGAACATACTATCACCTTCGCTCCACAGATGGCTATCAAGTCTCAGGCCCTCGCAGATTTCACAGTCGAGTGGATGGAAACCCAATACTCCAGGACAACCAGTCGCCCGGAACATTAGGTCATGTACTTCGACGGATCATTGAAGCTGGAAGGCGGCGGAGCAGGCGTATTATTGATTTCTCAAGTATGTTCTGTAGATTCTATTTCCCGTTACAAATAACACAGCAGAGTATGAGGTAATGTTGCACGGGCTGCGCCTGGCTGCATCCCTCGGCATCAAACGACTTTGTGTGTACGGTGATTCTGCAGTGGCTATCAATAAAGTCAACAAGGATAGGGATGCTACCAAAGAGACCATGGATGCTTATGTCAATGAAGTTCGCAAGCTTGAACGCCACTTTTTCGGCCTAGAGTTCCATCATGTTGGCCGCGACTACAATGTGGCGGCAGATGCTTTATCCAAGCTAGGATCTCGACGAGCAGACGTCCCAGCAGAAATATTTATTCATGAGTTGCACCAGCCATCCATAAAGCAGTCGGCAACCGATGATACTACTACACCTCACCCCCCACCAGACCTCCAGGTTATGGTCATTGATACAAACTGGATGACTCCATTCATCGAGTACTTGCGGGATCACAAGCTACCGAAGGCCGAAGGCAAACAAGTTCAAATCAAGCGCAGAGCTGCAAATTATGTGGTAGTCAACAATACACTTTATCGACGTGGGGCATCTGTCAACGTCTTGATGAAATGCATCACCAATGATCAAGGCAGATCTTTACTTGAAGAAATTCATGGTGGCGTTTGTGGCAACCACGCAGCATCACGCACACTAGTCGAGAAGGCTTACAGTTAGATTCTTTTGGCCATCAGCCAAAAAAGATGCAGAAGACATCGTCAAGACATGCAGAGGATGCCAATTCTTTGGTCGACAAGCTCATGTCCGGCTCATGAACTCAGAACCATCCCACTATCTTGGCCTTTCGCATGTTGGGGCCTGGACTTAGTGGGACCATTAGCCAAAGCTCCTGGTAGTTTCGAGTGGCTTCTCGTAGCCATCGACAAATTCACCAAGTGGATCAAAGCGCAGCCTTTGGTAAATCCTCGAGCTGAAAATTTGATCAAATTCTTCGACGGCATTGTCCACAGATACGGCATACCTCACGAGATTATCACAGATTTGGGCTCGGTGTTCACTAGCGAGAAGTTCTAAGACTATTGTGAGAAGTACGCGATTGAGACGCATTATGCATCAGTTGCTCATCCACGTGCCAATGGACAAGTCAAAAAAGCCAATGGTTTGCTACTACAAGGTTTAAAACCAAGGCTCTATGATCCTCTCAAGAAGTACGGCGGCAAGTGGGCTCAAGATCTGCCAGCAGTACTATGGAGGCTTCGCACGCAGCCAAGCCGTGCAACAGGGCAATCGCCTTATTTTCTGGTCTACGGGTCTGAAGCAGTCCTGCCGGCTGATCTCCTCTGGAACGCCCCACGACTAGAAAACTATGACGAGCAAGTCGCTCAGCAAGAAAGATATCAGGACATCAACGGCATAGAAGAAGCCCGGGTGGCGGCTCTTATACAGAACACCATCTACCTCGAAGGTCTACGGCGTTACCACCAGCGTTCCGTTCAGCCTCGTTCCTTCGTCATAGGAGACTTTGTGCTACGACGCATGCAGAAGACCGATGGCATACACAAGCTCATGTCCCGATGGGAAGGTCCTTTTCTTGTTAAACAAGTCATTGGGGCTAGAACCTATCGCCTGCAAACCCAAGAAGGCGAAGATCTACCCAATGTGTGGAACGTCGAACACCTGCGGAAATTCTACCCGTAATCTGAGCCTCAGGCTCTTGTACTCTTTACAATCATCAGATTAATAAAGTTATTCGTCCAAACCTGACAATATTTATTTGCAGTAATTTATTCTCATCAGAGAACTCTGTGTTATACTTGTTGCTTTCATAGCACAAGTCCAGAGTAGTTGTTTACAACTAACCCAAAAGAAGTCAAGACTGCTCTCATCAGAGGGTGGCACTATGCCTTAGAAGTCTTGATAGAGGAACACCAACCCACACACGGTTGCAGCTGTTTACCTCGTTTCTTTTGATGATTTACAAGGATGCGCTGCTCTGAGTTTTGCGCTGACTACATCAGGCTCCTTCATAGCAAGAGCTTATTCAAGTCTCTGCTCTGGCATACACCAATATCGGTTTCAACTTCGTGCGACTCTAAGTACAACTACTCTACGTAGTTCTTTGGCTCTGCAACAGCAACCACCCAAAGTCTTTAACAAGACTAGCTTTGCTGAACTTCTGTTTTAACAGATCTTGTTCACAAGCTTTTAGACCTATGGTCTGCGCACTCGAGTACTTTTGCACGATATATACTACAACAGTAGTTTCAAATTGCCTAGCCCGCTTGATCTACACATGATCTTTGCGATTTTACTACAAGTAAATTCGGCTATGCTTTCTAGTACTATGAGTACTTGACTATGCACAGCAACTCATTTAACACAACAGTGTATAAAACGACTAGCCTACACACGGCTCAAGTCACAAATAAGAACGTTACTTAAAACAAG
Source organism: Echinochloa crus-galli (assembly GCA_900205405.1). Classification (NCBI taxonomy): domain Eukaryota; kingdom Viridiplantae; phylum Streptophyta; class Magnoliopsida; order Poales; family Poaceae; genus Echinochloa; species Echinochloa crus-galli. Next base: position 844,461 of record OAMR01000368.1, read on the forward strand.
TAGCTACACTATCAAGAAAACTGTTTAATTACAGCAATGTTTTAACGACAGAATATGTCATTAGACTACTTCTGCTCTAAAGAGTTTACAAACTCATCTGCCATCGGCTCTGTCTCGGCAACCAAGGCTTCATATTGTTCCGCAGTAATCCCAGCCGGCAGGTACTTCAATTCTAGCTTGGCTCCTGGGTTGTGCGCCTTGAATAAAGCCAGGAGCTTGTTCGTGCACTCCTTCAGCATCGCCTTGCAGAAGTCGGCCACCTGCGCGGGTACTTGGCGGAGACGGTTCAGCAATTACTGGTCCTGCACTTCTTGGCTTTCTGGAGCAAGCATCTCCATAATCGGCTCTATGGCTTCTTCAAGCTCCCTGTGCGCAGACTTCAGTTGATTCACCTCCAGCTGCTTGTCTTGTGCCAATTTGAGGTCCTGTTCTATTTGCTTCTCCCAGTCCCTACGGATCTGGTGCTCCTTGGCACACTCCTCGGTCTTCTTGGCGAGTGCATCTTGGTGTTCAGCAATTTCTTCAGCCCTGCACTATGCAAGATTGCTCCAGCTGGTGGCATCATCTTCAGCAACTTTAAGCTTCCTTTTCAAGCCTGCAATAGACATATCACGAGTTACTTCAATAAACTTGTCTACAGCAGCATTATAAGCAGTGGAAGTATCAACTTACTGCTGTTCTCCTTCGTCAAGTTGGAGATGCGACCATCCAGGCGCTCTTTGATGTCCTGCAGCGTGGTGAACTGCCTCTGGAGGTAGTCGATTTCTTTCTTGTGGTCCGCCTTCGCCTTTTCAAGATCTTCGCACTTTTCAACGAACTGCTCGTCAAGTTCCTCGATCCGTGCGATGAGTTTGGCGTCTCCAGGCTTCTCCACAATTTCGACCAATGCCTACGCAAAAGGATATTATATTCTATTCCCCGCAGCGACAACATGAGTAACTGGTTATGAGACTCACCAGAGCTTTATGCAAGTAGTCGCGGAGTTGAGCACCTTCATCTTCCAGCTCCTCCGCGGTAACATCAACCTGTATATCACATTATTGATTATTTACTTGATCATATCTTGCGGATTCATTTACAAGTTTGTAGACTACTTACAGTTCTCGGCTTGTTATTACTTGTTTGCACAAGTTTAATCTCAACTTCGATGCTTTTGGTGCTCGAAGTTGGTACTTCTATGTTCTGTATTTCCTTGCAGCATACAATACATATTCATCAATATTGACGCAATCCAAGGAAAAATAGTTTACAATGCTAAGTAATGATCGGCATACCTGCTCAGTTGTGTGGCTGACTACATCAGTAGTCGCCGGGACTTCATTTTCTTGTACCGCGTCAGAAAGCACGCCTTCTGTGACCTGTGTTGGTGGCTCTTCTGCTGGCCCATTCCCTTCAGCAGCAACTGGGGTGTCAGCGACTACTTTTGAAACCATGGTGGTGGCAACTTCTTCAGTGGCGGCCAGGGGTTCAACATCCTCCCCTGCAGCACTACTTGGAGTCTTTTCCGCTGCAACTTTAGAGATTGGCCTGACATATCAAAGACATAGAGTTATTATTCAAGTTCAACCTACAAGCAACATGGAACTATGAGCTGGCGGCTACTTACAGCTGTGGTGGTGGTGCTGGCGCTGTTAGAGGCTGGAAGCTGAACCTCACCAGAGGTTTTGCCCGCCTTGAACTTGTAGTACTGCTAGTGGCAGTACTCGCCATTGCGCTGCTCGTGGATGACACCTGAGGCGACGTCAGTAACGTCAACAAGCGGAAACACTTGTTCGGCTCTCCGCTTGGTACGGTGTTGTCGCCACGGCTGCCACTCGAACGCCTTTTCTGGGCTGTATGAGGCACGTCTGGGACTAATTCAAGAACAACAACAGCAACATAAGATCTCAATAACTATACAAGACAACATCAGTGTTTTCGAGTTGTTACCTGGCTCTCGTATAGGCGATTGAACTTCTTCTTCGTGCTCTGAGTCTTCGATCACGTCGACTCCTTGAGCTACACGCGGCTCATCAGCACTGGGAGTCCTCTCCTTCAATGTTCTTCCAATCCTCTTCAGTGAGCGGAAGTTGGGAGGGCTGCACAGGCTATATATCCGAGATTACATTAGTATATTTCAAGGCAATACAAGTCTAAATTAACAGATTCGACTACTTACAATAGGGGGATTCTCAGCAGAGAGCTCCCCGACGATGATAGGCTTTTCGTTCACACTAGTGAACATGTGCTTCAGTCTCATCATCACTCCCAAGGCGGAGATTTCTTCTGGAGCCATCCGTGAACCATCCGAGGGTCCCTCGTACTCGTAGCCGAGGTTGGCGCGCTCTTGGAGTGGTTGGATCCTCCGCTTCATAAAGCTGAAGGCAATACCAATTCCCATGAGACCTTTCTCCTTGAGCCACACCACCAGCTCCATCAACGCGGGGATATCTCTCGCCTCTTCAGCAGAAGGGTGGCTATTCCAGTTGCTCAGGTCCCTTGGGTACCAGTTGTCTTTCTCTGGACAGCTCTTTCCATGATTTCCTGCTACATTACAACACACGGAGAGAATATTACTCAAGGAGAACAAGTCGATAATAGATGCATCAGGATGGTTTAGCATACACTTACCAATGGTAAACCATTTGCTCTTCCAGGGCCCGTACGAGTCCATGACGGGCATATCGAACCACTTTGCTCTCATGCGTTGGCGGAATTGGATACCAGCCCCACCGACTACTTTAGTCTGTTGGTGCGTGGGCTGTGGCTTGATGTGGTACAAGAACCGGAACAAAGCAAGGTTTGGCTTGATGCCAAGGAATGCCTCACAGGCATGGGCAAAAATAGATCAATACAGGATTCCATTGGGATTTAGATGGTGGAGCTGGAGCTTGTAAAATGACAGAAATTCCTTAAAAAAGGAAGAAATTGGGAGACCGACTCCACGCTCACAGAAAGACACAAACAATGGAACTTCATCACTATCTTCAGTGGGCCAGAGTTGTTTCTCACAAACCCTCCACTGAAGAGTAGTCTGGTCAAGCAACAAACCTTGTTCCACGAGGAGCTTGAGGTCGTCTTCAGTAGTAGTACATTCCTTCCAAGCTACCCGTGGATTTAGTGGCGTATCATACAACGGCTTGGTCGTTGTATCCTTCACTGTGCTTCGCGTCCAGATCTGCGGGACCCTCCGGCACCTTCGGCACCAGCAGCAGCAGGCTTCTTCCCTCCCTTCTTCAGGCCCATCATTGAAGAACGTGCGGTCACCTTCGTCTTCTCGCACATTCAACGAGTGGCACACCAGAAGCTGTGAATCTATCTCGCTCAGATGTGAATGCGGGCTCGGGGGCTCGGGGGGCTGGATTCGCAAAGCTCGGGGGCTCAGGCTCAGAGTATTTGCGGTGCAAAAGCAATGGCTATGGTGGCAAAGTGATTCTCAACCAGAGCAGATCCAGGTTTATAATGGCTCAAGGATAGGGCTACAATATCGCTACAGGGGCAGCGACGCGTCACATTCCGTTTTCCCGCCTATTTTTTCGAGATAAGCTTACCGAATCAGTTCGCGGTGGCGTAAAATTCGGAGATTGCTGATTACAGAAGATTTTCAAAGATTTACTTGACCTTTAAACCAAAGATATTTGCTTTAAAGCTCGGGGCCTGCTAGCGGATATTCCAGGATTTAATTTTTTGGATAAGATTTTATTGAAGACCTCCGACTAGTTTCTTCAAAATTACTCGAAGCTCGGGGGCTACACCCAATGGGTGCACCTGATCGGTGCATACCATTTAACTACTCAAGATGAAGATAAGAAGACTGCTTTTGAGTCTCCGACTACTTTTGAAAGTACTCGGAGGCTCGGGGGCTACACCCACTGGGTGCATCGATAGATGCACTCCAATGAACTACTCGTCAGAGAAGATCTGAGTGTCTTGTGCTTTACTACAACTAATCGAAGATGCTGCAGCAGATTCAAGACTTGAAGCAAAGGCGTAAGATGCTCGGGGGCTTGTGGGACTAGGATCCCTAGGGCCATTCATGTAAAGGAATAAACTACCCGATAGGGAATGTTTAGCCTAGCTACCTAAAACTAGTCGGCTCCGGTGCAAGATGGCGTAGTAGGCTAGGTAGACTAGTCGTGTACTGGATGGAGACTCCCCAAAGTACCTTGTTGTAGTACTCCGAGTTGTATACGACTAGGATCATACAACCGACTTGTAACCCTGCCCTCTGGACTATATAAGGCTGGGCAGGGACCCCTCAAAACATCTACAATCATACACAACTGTACGAGGAATACAATCCAGCATACAGGACGTAGGGTATTACGCTACTCGCGGCCCGAACCTGTCTAAATCTTGTGTTATTCGTACACTGTCGTTCCTACTAGGCGAGACCCACAAATCTACTCTCTGGGGTACCCCCAGGCAGACGTGTGCGACATAATTCGTCGACAGGGGCCATGCCACGCTGAAAGTCCTTATTTGGTTTTGGTAATTGAGTGACAACTTAGGTGGACTAATATGTGTTTAAGTGAAATACACAGGTGATTAGTCCATAGGTAATTATGTGATGAAGGAGCTCATTGCATATGAGACACGACATGGAGTCATGTGACTAAGTGGAGAAGATCAAGACAAGAAATATGAGACATGACATGGAGTCATGTGACTGAGAGGAGAAGATCAAGACAAGACTTGTTTTGATGGACCGGTTGCAAGTGTGAAGGGCAAGTTAGAGGCTAAGCGCTGGACCGCGTGGCGGGATGCTTGAGCAGTGACTTGGCGCCGATCGACCGATGCAACGGTGAAGAACAAGTGGGGTCAAGATCAATGGATCATTAAGTCACATGATGATATGAAGTGGATCATATCATTTGGGATGATGTTGGTGCATGTGTTGCATCAACAATGGAGAAAATGGAATGAAATGCGCAAGGCAAAGGTATAACCAATAGGCATTTCATTTAACCAGTCATAGGTGAGTAGAGAAGTTTATGACCGGATTTAGGATAGATGACCGTACTATCAAGAGGGGCAAACTTGTTTGCATATCGGTCATATAGTGCCACTTGAGCGATCTAACATTGCGATGTTGCTAGTATCGAGTGGCGTGGTAAAGAGAGCGGAAAACCCTTTGAGAAATGTTTGTGAAAATGCTAACTCACACACACATAAGGTGGTACACTTATGGGGTTGGCACATTTGCAAAGGGGTTGAAGTTTGGATAATGGTTATGGTTAGTGTGATCTTGGTTTGCAATTCTGCTTTGATCCAAAGTGTTTTAGTGCTTGCGGTGAATTGTCACTAGGGTATTAACAGGGTTGCTTGCTTTTTCTAGTAGAGTAAGTAGTTACTGTCTAGTGTATGAGTGGTTTTCTGGACTAGACAATAATCTTGGTTTGCCTCCGTTGCAACGGAGGTGGTAGCCGTTAGATGGTGATAGCTCTATACTGTCTTCGTAGTCCAGCATGTTAGTCTTGGCCTGTAAGGAAACCCCCGTGGTGTTGGCAGTTCCCCTTCTCATCCCTTTCCGTAAGCTGTTGGTGCTTACCCCGATGCTAAGATAACAGAAATTGGAATAAAACCATAGATGCCATTCTTCATGCTAGCCATAACCTTTGTTGGAGATGACTCTAAGTCATTGGAAGTATATAGGAATACTTTCCTATCTCGCTGTCCTCCCCACTAGCTAG
>OAMR01000368.1:857277-879688 GCA_900205405.1 Echinochloa crus-galli
AAGTTATGGGCGTTTTACCGAGTGCCGGCTCTGCTGAAAAGGGTGGCGGACGGTCCGCGGTGACTGCGGAGCTTTGCCCAAGAACCATCTAGGTGTTGGTCGACACAACGAGGACTAGCTTGGTGGCAAACAAGTGAACCTCGGGATAAAAATCACCGTGTCAACTTGTCTACTCTTCTCGGTGGTTTGCACTTCTTGATCACAAGCATTGTATTTACATCCTTATATATCTTGTGCTTGTGTGGTTGCTCTTACAATTAGTTGGCTTGTGTAGCTTGCTAGTTGTCTTCTTGCTTGTATAGCTAGAAGTAGTGATCTTGTGGCTAATTAGCTTGTGTAGCTTAATTAGTGTCTTTGCTTAGTTTGTGTAGCTAAGTAAATTGAGCCTTTGGATTAGACTTGTGTAGTCTTGTCCATTGAGCATTGCTAGTGGGCTTAGGAGCTTTGTGCTTTTGCTTACTAGTTGTGTAGGAGCTCCCCGGTGTGTGAAGTACTAGTGGCATAGGTTTGTGTGACCTTGCTCCTAGAATTAATTAGGTGAGCTCGTGCTAGCTTGGCACCTTATTTGCTTGTTTAGAATCTTTCATAAGGTGCTAGTGAGCATAGTTAGAGGGGTGTAGTCTTGGCTAGACCGATAGTTTTAATTCCGCATTTGTTTTCGGTTAGCCGCTGCGTTAAATTTTAGAAAGGACTATTCACCCCCCCTCTAGTCCGCTATCTCGACCCTACACACGCCCCCGCTCAGGCAGCTCCTAAGCGTAAACGACATCAACCTCATGATGGAGCGGGAGTGGAAAACCTTCAACGAGTTATGGTTAAAGGAGTTCGAACACACCCGTGTTTTTGAGCAAGACTTGCTCAGGAAAACGGGTATGGACGAGGAGTTCCCAGAGATTTTCCAGGCCATTGGATGGGAAAATTTCTAGCACATCAACGAGCGAGGTTCGTACTTACTCACCCTCGAATTTCTTTCGACTTTGGTTCCAGAAAATGGGGGGATTCGTTTTCGCTTCTTCAACTAAGAGTTCTTTTGCTCTTGGCGGGATTTCAGTTTGGCTCTCGGTTTTGCAAGTCGTTGTTCTTTAGAGCCAAGCAAAGCTTTGAAAAGGTTTGATCGAGCCTCATTTTGGAAAAAAATTTCGGGGAACACGAGCTGTCGTGCACCTCGCACAAACGGCATTCATAACCCCACTTTGCGGTTCATACATCAATGGGTAGCCATGACAGTGTTTCCCCAAGCAGATTTGCGCCCCGTAAACACAGTTTAGTTGCGGATTCTTTATGCCATGGTTAAGAAAATTCCTTATTCGCCTGTGAAGGATATGGTTAGTAACTGGATTTCTCACATATCTCGTGTGGGTAGCATGACGATGCCTTCTTTAGTCACCCGCCTTGCCAACCATCTAGGCGTTCTTTAGGGCGCCTGTCACACCCGGGTTTACACAGAAACCCGAATGCTGCTATATGTGTACCCAGGATGTCCACAGAACACATACAGCTAACAAATATGATAAACAGAGTACATATGCTCGAATAAAATAATTTTAAATCAGAGTTAGTACAAACACAACGGAAGCCTAGTCTTCAACTCCAAGGTGAGGCCGCAGTCCACAGGGACACCGACTGGTTGACCACAGCTCAGAAGTATCACTGATCCATCTGTTACCCATCCGGGATTTTGTTGAATAATAGCAAGCGTAAGTAAATGTCTTACTTAGCAAGTATAGTACGGGTGTATGAAGGCTCCAAAAAGGCTAGACACGGCTTAACTGCATTAGCACTTTTAGTTGGTTCATTTTAACATTATTCAAGTTACTACAAGTGAATGAAATCTCAGTTGCAACCCAATTAATAAGTGTAAGTATCATTAAACAGTAATAAACTCCATATTCTAATCAAAAAAGGATCCAGGCCGCTCGTGACCCTGAGCAAGGCTATCATGATAGATTTACACTCTGCAGAGGTTTCGCCCTTTACCCACCAGTCGCGTAAACGTTCAAAAGAACGTTGCACCCAACCACGCACATCAACACTTCCGAGGTGTGATTGCATAGGGACGCTACGAGGCTTTTCACAAGACACCCTAATAAGATAGTAGCCGCCGTGGTAATACAAGGCGGTGAAACCTTAGGCACCGAGATCGGCGTACGCCTATGGAGTCACACCATAGGGGGGCCGATGGCGTCCAGAGCGCGGCAAAGCATGCCAACAACAAAATAAATAGCGCAACGGGTGGAGTTCTCAATCGCTGAGACTCCCACACAGGACTGGGTCTAACGAGACCTAGCCGACGGGTACACACACCGTCCTCGGTGGAATCGGGATGACACCCAGCACCTTTCCTCCCACAACGCCGTTGGCCCCTCGGTAACCACTGTCAAGCTAGAGCCGTACAAGCTACTTGTCCAAGACCAGAGCCATTATAGTTCCAGCGGTGGCGACAGGCTCCTGGGTTGCCGCTTTAAGAACCGGGCCTTACGGAGAGACAGTAGAACAAAGCACGAAGCAAATGTTCTAGCTCCCTGAACCATGTTGCTAAAAAGCAAGTTTTACCATCAAGTTGAAGTGAACCATTAAATCAAATTTAACAATTAAATAGAGGTGATAGTAGCTGCGCATAGCAAAGATTCTACCCATATGCATAAACCCAAGGTAATCAAGGACAAGATAATCAAAACTAGGAACAACCTTAAAGGTACATCAATTTAGACACATGCATGTATGAAATAAATGATTGTCCATGCTATAACTTGCCTCAAATCCGGTATATACACTTTAATCTTCATATCTTGATCTTCAAAATCTTCTCCTTGAAATCTCTCGGTGACGTCCCTCTACTTGCAACAATCATCGAGCACAACATGCTAGCAAACAAACAAGAAAAACTAAGAACAATACACCATACAGTAGAAACAGAACAAAAGAAGGCTGTGAAACTAATCTATGCTTCTCTACGAACACGTGAGCGCGAGAATTACTCTAATCGGAGCTAAAACGGAGAAGTTATGGCTTTTCTAAGGTTGAGGGACCTGCTGGCAAGTTTCAGAAACTTACAGGGGCTTATTTATGAAAAACCAGGGACCTAAACGTAATTTCAAATTAAAACAGGAGGGCTAACCAGTAAAAACATCAAAACAGGACTTTGGGCGCTATTTCTGAAAAGATCAGGGGGGTTTTCATAAATCAGGGGCACATCTGCAAATAGTTTTGAACGCGGGTGGACGGCGGGTTGATTTCTAGAAATGTGAGGGTTCTTTAGCAAAAACGCCGGCGCTGACCGGTAAGAGCCGGTTTGACTTGGTGCTAGGACAGTCAAGGACCGTTGGATCTGGATCCAACGCTCCAGATCGTATCGCGCGGGGGAGAGGGCTACCGGTGGCGGCGGGCGGCGGCGCTACCATGCTCCACGGCGGCGGCTCGCCGGAGCGAGCTTGAAGTTCAGCTGCCGGACACCATTTGCGATGAGGTCGAGCTCTACGGCCTCGGGAGAATGAGACGAATGCGACTGGGGGGTTGTGGGCGACTATCGCGCGGCGGAGATGGCCAACGACGGCGAGCAGCGGCGACGGAAGTCCGGCGAGGTGACAAGCGCTCGTCGGGGGAAGAGAGAGGGCGAGGCGAGGCTCGGGAGCTTGCTCACCTTGGCGCGAAGCTTCCTGCGCAGCTGGTTGGGGCGGTGCGGCGTCCAACCGATAGATCGACGACGGCCGGTGGTGCTCCAATGGCGGCGGTGGCGCGAAGCGACGAGGGGAGGGCGATGCGGCTCTAGGGTCTCGAGGCGGGGATGGATGGCTTAGGAGGAGTCGCGGGTGCCTGCTTTTATAGCCTCCAGGGGGCATCGGCGTGCGTGCCACGCCATATCGCGCGGTGGCCGGCGATGCGCTCCCCTTCCTTTCATGGGGATGGCTTTCCTTGCTGAGAGCACGGCGCGGAAGGAAAGGGGGGAGGGGGAAGCTTCGGAGAAGGCTCGGGGTGGGTCCACGGCAGCGCGGGGGTGGGCTCCGGTGCTGGGCCGCGGCGGAGGATCGAGCTCGACTCGTCTCAGCGTGGACCGGCTGGAGGTAAGGGATGACGGGTGGGGCCCGCCTGTCAGCGGCAGGGGCGAAGAGGCGGGCCGGCGTGGCGTTGGGCCGAGAAGTGCAGCTGGGCGTTGGGAGTTGTTGGGCCGGAGAGAAAACAGGGGGAAGGGAAGTGGACTTTGATTGAAGGGAGGGGAGAAGGGACTGGGCCGCGCTGGGCCGAGGCGAGGGGAATGCGGCTGGGCTGGGCCGAGCAGAGTGACTGGGCCGAGCGGGCTGTTTTGAGGGAAGAGAGAGGAGGGAGGGCCAACAGACCGAGGGGAGAGTTGGAGGAGCAGTAGTGAATTATGGCCGAATCAACTTTCCTAAAGATCAAACAATTGCAATTCAAACTTGAATTTAAATTAGATTTAAATTCTTGTTTGAATCACAAGCAAACAAAACACAATGCAGCCAGCATGCATGTAACACTCTCAATATTAAACCTATATTGATTTAATTTAATTTATAAAAAGAATTTTTCCTATACTAAATTCCCTGTAAATTATACAAAGTTGAGAAAAATTTTAAAATTATGAGAAATTCTTTATTTAATTATTCGGTAAAATCACATCCCAGAATCCAAAAATTTTGGGGTGTGACAGCGCCCGGCTCAGGTACATTGAGACAGCGTGTTCCGTCGTGGATGCCGAGCACTTCGTGCAAACCCACATGATACGACGAACGCCTGGCGCAACGATGGTTATGATTTACCGTGGCTATACAACTAAAGTGCCTCTGCCTTGTGCAGCACTGAGATTGTATACCACTCCTAAACTGACCCTTCAATTGAGTACCGAGTCGGATGACTCTCCACCTCGGAGAGAGCCCGCTCGGCATATCGTTGCAGGTAATGGACCAGTCACGAGGGGACGAGCTAGGCGTGACGCCGGGCTCGCCACTCACAGGAGCAAGAGGATGCATCACTGATGCCGCACCGACACACGTCCGCATTCGAGGCCACCTACGAAATGTACTCCAGTGCTGGGACGTCCGAAGCAGGAGGCTCTAGACAACACCAGGAACCGAACTACATCGCCTCAGGACGTTGGGACTACAGCCAGAGCACAGACTCTGAGTGGTCTGGAAGCTGGTATGCAGGGGGGTACGACAGTGCCTCCCAGCCATACAATCCCAGATACTCACAGTCCGCGCGCTTCGACTACGATCAGGAGTTGTCCTACATCTCCGTCCGAGTCGATGTCATTGACAACCGTACTCGAGATATCCAAGACATGCTAGCCCGCCATTCTCAGTATCATTAAGAGAAGAGCGGGATGCTAGCGGCTATTCAGCACGACGTCCACGAGCAGGCGGACCAGTTGACTCAGTACCTTTCAAGGTTTAATCCCTACCAGTGAAGAATCCAAGCTTGGGGGAGGACCCCCACCAGGTACGTCCCGACTTACCCAGCATTTTGGTCATTCAATTGCATTTACCTTTTCATTTCCCTTCATGTTTTATTTTGCATATAAAAATATATATGAAAATACCAAAAATATTTCCATTGAATAAAGTAACTCCCAACTATGCATGGAATGAAACATATGCCTCTCACTTTGGAAATGATGAATAGTTGCTCTGTCATTAATTTTGCAAGTACCTTGTTGCAATTAGTTTCTTGATAATGCTTGAGTTAATTGGCATGAGTGAAAATGAACCTGAAAACCTTGTGAGAGCACATGCTTTATTCTAAGTCTAAGTTGTTGTGGGGATTGATGTAGTGAGACTTTGGTTAAGTTCTATTTTTGCTCTTAGTATGGTGAAAATCTCGGATGTTTATGCTTTCGAATAAAATAAAATAAAGTTCCTCATTGGTCAAAATGCCTACCAGAGCCATATGATAAGCTTAGTTGAAAAATTTCTACTCATATGCTGCTTATTATCTCAGTAAGCTTTGTCAAATTGTTGTGACCTTTGGGTGAAACTTTCATACTCTTAAAGATCGAGATTCACGTACACACCACCCCTCACTTGCAATTCCTATACTGGGAGTTAGCAAACTTTGCCATCATCCATCCACAAAAAAAAAATGTTCCATGTTATATGATCTCCCTCTCCAAATATTCTTGATAGAGACATGGGCTATGCAAAAGAAAAGCATGCCAAAGAAGCATGGCAAAATTATAAGAAAAAGAAAAGCATGCCAAAAAGAGCATGGCAAAAAGAAAGAGAAAAAGAAAAGCATGCCAAGTGGCATGGCAAAAATATGAATAAAAGATAGCCCATGTTCTCGAAAATTAATCAAGGAGAGGAAGGTTCGTCCCAAGGAGTTCCACCACATTCCATTCCACCATATTCCACTCCATCCATCCCACACACTTCTCGATCTTAAGATGTGATTTGATTTCTCAAAGATCTGGTTTTTGACTTAGCAAAATATAAGATGCATGCATGCCTTCACCCCTTGTCCCTGAGCCACACAAAAAGCCATATTAGATGTTAGGATGAAAAAGAAGGCACAAGCCTTTGGTGAGTATTCAAATACACTTGAGCGATTGAGTGTGCCAATTGAGGAACAATTTAAGTTTTTCAAAACTTGTGAAAAAACTCCGAGATAGGATCCTGAAAAGAGGAGAGTGGAATAAAACTAAGTTAAACTGTTCATCCTTTCAACCGCCCAAGATAAGGAGATTGCTATAAGCCCCATAGGTAAAATGGTGAATTAAAACTTTGCCATTGATTCAAGTAAAGTGAGTACTAGTGTTCATAAAGTTACCTACAAAAGAAATGACATTGTAGCAACTCCTGATCCACCGAGCCTAAGTTTTTATCTTTGCTCGAGGACGAGCAAAGGGCTAAGCTTGGGGGAGCTTGTTGGCGGTCGTTACAACCTAATTTCGACCACCAATACTCGGGGATAAATGAGGCTTTATGCAACATTCCATGCACTTAGGTTTTATTTCTAATAAAGTTCCACGAGTTTTGGTGAGTGTCACTTGTGCAAGTACAACAACAGGAAAAGCACGCTATAATGGATGAAATCGACCGAATCGGCTGAACGACAACGTTCGACCGGTTACCCCCCTTAGCCGTAAATAATGCGAAGCACAACCGGAAGCCGTCCATGTCAGCAATGACCGAGCGGCGATCGTGCAAGACACGTCATCCACTGCCACGTCACCTCTGGGCCAGAAATACACGATGACCGACACATACAAGCAGCCCAAGAGGTCCAGGAAGCAAAGGCGGTGCACGGGGGCGTTCTGGGCTGGAGGCCCAGTTCGGCCGAACTCCCCAGTTCGGCCGAACTGCCCCCACATGCCAAACCTCCTCTCAGGGCTGGATCCAGGCTGTAGGAGCGCAAGGCGGTGCATCCCACGGTTCGGCCGCACTGGGCAGTTCGGCCGAACCAGGGGATTCGGCCGAACTGGCCGGCAACCGCCTTGCTGCCCTTGGCGGTTACTCCACCCAAACTGCCATCAAGATGCTATAAATTCAGTGGTCCAATGCCCGGGTAAACACACACGAAGCTAAGACAATAGAGTTAACCCAGATCTTCTAATGTTGGCTCTGTAGCCGCTATATCTCTAAGCTAGAGTGGAGAGGTAGATAAAGTATCCAGGAGTCCTCTATCTCTTCTCGTTGTCCTCCCAGCTATCTATCTCTTCTCTCCCTTACCAGAGTATCCCTTGAGCTGTGTGTCCGGTATACCCACCCTATCCAATACCGTTATCCCCTGTCTTGTCTAGTTGTGTACCCTTCTCTCATAGTCTTAGTCTCGAATATTTGTTCACTAGTATTCTTGCCAAAGCTTCCCTGCGGAAATATAAATTACGATACCTCGGGATACTCCCAGGTGAAGTGCTACAGCGGTGATTCTGTGCGCTTGCAGAATATTTCTATATTTTACTAAGCCATAAGAAAATCACTGAAACACTCCTTACCCCAGTACCAGGATTCTCAATTCTGATATTGGATCGTAAGAAGTGCCAACAGTAACCAATGAGGAACTTTTATTTTATTTTTGAAAATAAATTCATCCGAGATTTCCACCGTACTAGGAGCAGAAGCAAGAATTCTACCAAATCTCACTATATCATTCCTCACAACAACCTAGACTTGAAACAAAGCATGTGCTCCCACAAGGTTTTTAGGTTCATTTTTCACTCATGCCAAATAACTCAAGCACCATAAGAGTAACAAGTTATGAATAAGGTACGTGCAAGATATATGACAAAGCAACTATTCATCATTTCCATGGTGAGAGGCATACGATTCATTCCATGCATAGCTGGGAGTTATTTTATTCGAAAGCAAATATTTTTGGTATTTTTAGATGTGTATAAGAGACAGATTCCATGCATAGCTGGGAGTTATTTTATTCGAAAGCAAATATTTTTGGTATTTTTAGATGTGTATAAGAGACAGATTCCATGCATAGCTGGGAGTTATTTTATTCGAAAGCAAATATTTTTGGTATTTTTAGATGTGTATAAGAGACAGATTCCATGCATAGCTGGGAGTTATTTTATTCGAAAGCAAATATTTTTGGTATTTTTAGATGTGTATAAGAGACAGATTCCATGCATAGCTGGGAGTTATTTTATTCGAAAGCAAATATTTTTGGTATTTTTAGATGTGTATAAGAGACAGATTCCATGCATAGCTGGGAGTTATTTTATTCGAAAGCAAATATTTTTGGTATTTTTAGATGTGTATAAGAGACAGATTCCATGCATAGCTGGGAGTTATTTTATTCGAAAGCAAATATTTTTGGTATTTTTAGATGTGTATAAGAGACAGATTCCATGCATAGCTGGGAGTTATTTTATTCGAAAGCAAATATTTTTGGTATTTTTAGATGTGTATAAGAGACAGATTCCATGCATAGCTGGGAGTTATTTTATTCGAAAGCAAATATTTTTGGTATTTTTAGATGTGTATAAGAGACAGATTCCATGCATAGCTGGGAGTTATTTTATTCGAAAGCAAATATTTTTGGTATTTTTAGATGTGTATAAGAGACAGATTCCATGCATAGCTGGGAGTTATTTTATTCGAAAGCAAATATTTTTGGTATTTTTAGATGTGTATAAGAGACAGATTCCATGCATAGCTGGGAGTTATTTTATTCGAAAGCAAATATTTTTGGTATTTTTAGATGTGTATAAGAGACAGATTCCATGCATAGCTGGGAGTTATTTTATTCGAAAGCAAATATTTTTGGTATTTTTAGATGTGTATAAGAGACAGATTCCATGCATAGCTGGGAGTTATTTTATTCGAAAGCAAATATTTTTGGTATTTTTAGATGTGTATAAGAGACAGATTCCATGCATAGCTGGGAGTTATTTTATTCGAAAGCAAATATTTTTGGTATTTTTAGATGTGTATAAGAGACAGATTCCATGCATAGCTGGGAGTTATTTTATTCGAAAGCAAATATTTTTGGTATTTTTAGATGTGTATAAGAGACAGATTCCATGCATAGCTGGGAGTTATTTTATTCGAAAGCAAATATTTTTGGTATTTTTAGATGTGTATAAGAGACAGATTCCATGCATAGCTGGGAGTTATTTTATTCGAAAGCAAATATTTTTGGTATTTTTAGATGTGTATAAGAGACAGATTCCATGCATAGCTGGGAGTTATTTTATTCGAAAGCAAATATTTTTGGTATTTTTAGATGTGTATAAGAGACAGATTCCATGCATAGCTGGGAGTTATTTTATTCGAAAGCAAATATTTTTGGTATTTTTAGATGTGTATAAGAGACAGATTCCATGCATAGCTGGGAGTTATTTTATTCGAAAGCAAATATTTTTGGTATTTTTAGATGTGTATAAGAGACAGATTCCATGCATAGCTGGGAGTTATTTTATTCGAAAGCAAATATTTTTGGTATTTTTAGATGTGTATAAGAGACAGATTCCATGCATAGCTGGGAGTTATTTTATTCGAAAGCAAATATTTTTGGTATTTTTAGATGTGTATAAGAGACAGATTCCATGCATAGCTGGGAGTTATTTTATTCGAAAGCAAATATTTTTGGTATTTTTAGATGTGTATAAGAGACAGATTCCATGCATAGCTGGGAGTTATTTTATTCGAAAGCAAATATTTTTGGTATTTTTAGATGTGTATAAGAGACAGATGACAAAGCAACTATTCATCATTTCCATGGTGAGAGGCATACGATTCATTCCATGCATAGCTGGGAGTTATTTTATTCGAAAGCAAATATTTTTGGTATTTTTATTAGTCAAACATAAACAAATCAAAGATGCAGCTTATAATGATACAGTTGGGACTTACCTCGTGGGGGTCCTCCCCCAAGCTTGGCTTGGAATGTCAGTGTCAGTGATCCTTGTTTGGCCTTCATCGATACTGAGACATGTGATGGGATAGGGGAGTGTCCCTAGCCTCACCATTGCTCGTGTACCGACTGTGTTGGATCGTCTTTTAGGAATATTGACCATGAGATGATGCCTGAATGGGGCAAACTTCTTCCATGCATCCAAAGCATCATCAACAGGCGAGTGAGAGGAGGAGGAACTCGGTTGGAATCACCATGGCTCGACTGAACCACCCATGGGGATGCTCAGCCTGCTGGCTTCCTCTTGCGAGCCATGGAGCTTCTATCCAGCACTAAAGCATGAGACTTTGGTGGATTTTGTGGGTATGATGACATGACCAAAGGATCGAAGGGTCACACCACTCTCATGTTGCCATGATTGTGATGAAATGAAGTGTGCAGCAGTGTAGAGTGGTGGAGACTATGCTTTTGTGCTGGTTGGGCAAATTTTGTGGTAGAAGGTGCAGGTTAGGATCGGGTGAGGATGAGTCCCTCGGCCGAACTGACCAAGTGTGCGGTTTGCACAAAATTTGGCTCTGGATGGATGGATGGATGTGTTGAGTGCTGGGTGAAAGGGTGTTGCAAATGGAGCATTTGGCATAGGATGAAACGATTTGGAAGTGAATGTTGTACCTGTCCAACTGTACTTGTCCGATCTTTCCTTGACATAACCCGGTTTACCTTGCGGTGAGAGCTCGTGTTTTAAGTCCTAAGCGGGACTTCTCTTTCCTTCGGTTGTTCTTGTCATCGTCCGATCGGAGATGATGCTTCAGATGATGCAACTTTCTGTTTCAGGTTATTTGTAATTGTACCAGGAAGTGTGCATACCTGGGAATGTTATTCCACCATGGGCTTCAAATGTATCCATGGTCGTGGCTCATCTCCGGTGTGAAGTAGATTTGAGGACTTTCCATTCAAAATTTTGATAATTTTTTTCTGCAGGGTTTAGTCCACAACCAATATCTATAAAAGTATTGCTCTCAAAGTTCATTAATCAAATTTTGGCACCATGTCTAGTTTGATTAAAGGAATCTAATTAACCTAAGCACCACGCATAATTTAAAGAGCTTATGAATGTAGTGTTAATGATACATTCAAACCAGAACAAACAAAGATAGATAAATGAAGCATGAAAGCACCAAGAAACATTTACATGGAGATAAGCATATGGAAACTAGTGAACTTTGCTTTGATTCAGGTAAAAATTCAAAACCTTTTTTTTCACGTACCTGAGTGTGCCCACCGTTGGCATCTGAGGATGAAGAGTTTTAGAACTGATGCCATGGTGATGACACTACGCCGACGTGACTGCACGTAGTTGGCTGAGTCCTCCTCCGTATTGATGCTGCCGTGTACGGGTACACGGTCGTGGGTGTAGCAAAGGGGATCGGCACTCAAACACGCCAACTAGTGGGATGCCGCGGAGCTAGCTTGGGTGTAGACAATTGTAACACCCTAAAATAGCCTATTTAAAATTTCTAGTAATTAATTGTTTATTTAATGTATTGCTCGTATTTAATATAGGCTAAATATAAAATTTCTGGAAATTAAAATCAAATATAAGGTTAAAAACATTTTTGTTGCATTCATGCTGGCTGCATTGTGTTTTCTTGTGTGCGGTTCAGTTGGAATTTAAATCTAATTTAAATTCGAATTTGAACTGCTTTGTTTGGAGCTCTAGAAAAGCTGTTAAAGCCCGAGTCCACTTTCCCTCCCTGAACTCTTTCCCCGGGCCGTTCTTTCCCCTCCTTCTTTCTTTCCAGCTCGGCCCAGCCCCTCCCTCGTGCTCGAGCCCGTGCGCCGCCGTCGACCTTCGCCGGTGACGCCGCTCCGCCCCGGCCGACCCTCGGGAAGCTTCGCCGGCTCACGAGGAACACTCCGAGCCTCCCCACGACCATCCCCGTGCCCTGCAACTCCATCGCCGACGCACCCCGGCACTTACCGTCCGCCGGTCGTCGCCGATCTCCATCTCCGGCTCCACTCTGCCCCTCTCGCCTCTCCGGTGAGCTTCGCATGGCGGTAAGCAACGTTTGGGCCACTTCTTGCTCGTCCCCGCGGTACGGTAGCGCGCGCTCCACTCTCGCCGGAGTAGGCCGCCGCGGTTCGCAGCCGTCCACCATCTCCGTCTCGTTTCCGCCGTCGTGAAGCCCCTAGGTAGTCTCGGCTTGTCCCTAGCTCACTACCCGGCCAACTCTCTTCGCGAACGGAGCACCCAAGCTCGAGTTTTGCTCCCCTTCGGCGATGCGCCGCCGTCGGCCACCGCCGCCGCCGACCCCTGTGCCCGATCTAATCCCCGCTGTCCGATCCGGATCCAACGGCACAGATCGCGCCCCGCCCCGAGTCAAACCGCAGACATACCGGTCAGCGCCTGGCTTTTTGCTAAAGAGCCCCTGTGTTTACCTGGAATCAACCCGCGGTCCTGTGTAGTTCAAAAATAATTACGGAGAGGTCCTGTTTTATTTGTTTAGGCCCCTGATCTTTTTAAAAAAAGGACCCGCCATCCAGAGTTGACTTATTTGCGCCTTAGCCCTCAGGTTTTAATGTGTAAATAGGTTTTAGCCCCTGGTTTTCACAAATAAGCCCCTGGAACTTTTAAAACTTCGCCAGCAAGTCCCTAAACCTTAGAAAAACCATATCTTTCTCGTTTTAGCTCCGATTAGTGTGATTCTTGCGCTCATGTGTTCGTAGCGAAGCATAGATTATCTCTAAAACCTTATTTTGTATTGTTTCTACTGTTTGGTGTACTGTTCTAATAGATTAAATATGTTTGCATGTACTGGCTTGTGTGGATGTTTGTGTGGTGCTACTCGAGTCCAGTCGGTGAGCTGGTAGCTTTGGAGTTGGAGTACGAGGACGTCCAGGAGCCGTACCAGCAAGACCAGTAGCAGCAGCAGTAGCACTACTTTGAGGAAGGCAAGTATAGCACGGACAATCCTTGCTACCTAAACACACCTTATACATTATTTACTACATACGCATGTGTCTAAATTGTTACCCCTTTAAGGTTCTACCTAGCTTTGTTTATCCTATACCTTGTATACCTTGGGTTATTGCATTTGGGTAGTACTTTGCTAAGCGCAGCTACTGTCACATTTGCTCAACTGTTAATCTTGATGTAATGGTCCACTTCAACTTTAATGTTAAAAGATTGCTTTTTAGCAACGTGAATCAGGGAACTAGGGTGTACGCTTCGTGCTTGGCCCTAGTGTCTCTCCGTAAGGACTGGTTCTTAAAGCGGCAACCCAGGAGCCTGTCGCCACCGCTGGAACTATAATGGCTCTGGTCTTGGAAGAGTAGCTTGTATGTCTCTAGCTTGCCAGTGGCTACCGACGGGCCGACGGCGTTATAGGAAGTAAGGTGCTGGGTATGGTTTTTTGATCCACCGAGGACGGTTGCCGGTAGCCCCGTCGGCTATGTCTCGTTAGACACAGTCCCGAGTTGGGAGCCTCAGGGGGGAGAGCTCCACACGTTGCGCCTGTTCGGCCGCGTTGCCCCGTGCTCTGGATTGCCATTGACCCTCCTATCGGTGCGCCCTGGGAGTCAGTCAATCTCGGTGTCTCAGACCTTACCACCTTATTATACTGTAGCAGCCACTGTCTTGTTAGGGTGTCTTGTGAAAAGCCTCGTAGCGTCCCTATGCAGTCAAACCTTGGAAGGGTTGATGTGCGTGGTTGGGTGCAAAGTTCCTTTGAACTTTTACGCGACTGGTGGGTAAAGGGCGAAACCTCTGCAGAGTGTACAATCTATCATGATAGCCTTGCTAAGGGTCACGAGCGGCCTGGATCCTTTTTGATTAGAAGCTGGTGATATTTATTACTGTTTAATGCTCACTTCTACTTTATTAATTGGGATAAAACTGAGTTTCATATTACTGTAGTAATTTGGATTATGTTAAAATGAATCAACTAAAAGTGCCAATGCAGTACAGCCGTGTCTAGCCTTACTTTGAGCCTTCATAATCCGTGTTGTACTTGCTAAGTAAGTATTTTACTTACACTTGCTGATATTGAACAAAATCCTGGATGGGTAACAGATGGTTATGAGAATGACGTGGCTGCTGCTGAGTACTCGGTGGATCTGCCGTTTTACTAAGCTGTGGTCAACCAGTCAGAGTCCCTGTGGACTGCGGCTCCGCTTAGTAGAGAGAGTTAATAAATAGACTTCCGCTGTTTTGTTTACTTATTTCTGTCAAACTCTGATGTAAATGATTTTATTCGAGCATTATGAACTCTGTAATACCATATTTGTACGCTGTATGTGTCTGTGGACTTCCTGGGCACACATACGGCAGCACTCAGGATTCTGTATAAATCCGGGTGTGACAGATTGGTATCAGAGCCGTGCTGACTGTAGGACCGCAGCCTAGATAGAACGGACATTTAGATATAGCTCTGTCCTTTCCCCTCTTATTTTATCTAAAACTGGGTGGAGTTCCATTTATAAAAATTTGTGTTCTGTGTCCTCCTTACTTCCATTTGTTACAAAAATTTCTAAAATTTTGTTCTCTTTTTGTTTCTTTCGATGGCTCGCACGAAGAGGACTGCTAGAAGGTCAGAAGCTCTTCCCCTGGCTCGTCGTGGACCAATAACGCCGGAGTGGGCAGAACCAGCGACAGCCATGTTCTACTCCTTGGGGCAACATGAAGACTCCGCTCGCCAGCTTTGGGCACTGCTCAGTGGACGAGGCTACCAGAAGGC
Organism: Echinochloa crus-galli; assembly: GCA_900205405.1. Classification (NCBI taxonomy): domain Eukaryota; kingdom Viridiplantae; phylum Streptophyta; class Magnoliopsida; order Poales; family Poaceae; genus Echinochloa; species Echinochloa crus-galli. Next base: position 872,331 of record OAMR01000368.1, read on the forward strand.
TCCACTCTACACGGGGGAACGTTCACAATATGGAGAGCATGCATGCACCTGGTGGTCAGCCGTCACCATATACCAGAAGACTCCCGATGCCAATGGAATGTACCATGTGGAGGGAGTTTACAGGGCCATAGCCCCCTGGTCAACCTTTGACGAAGGGATCCGCGATGCTGCAGACCATGCCCTCTTCTTCTTCGGAGAAATGAATGGGGGCGCTTGAATTAAGAGATTCCCGGTGCCAAGAGAGATCGTGTCAGAGCCGTTTGTCCCTACCTTCGTCGATCCTTAGGATCCTACCATGAGTTTGTAATAAAGATCGAGTAGTGTACGCTTTTGAGTCGAGTTAAAACCCAGTAATGTCGAGTCTTGTGTGAACCTTGTTCCTAAGTGCTTTGTTTGCTTATCATTATGCTTATGTTTGATTTGGATTTTTGTAATGAGTGTGACGGGCGTGGACGCAAGTCTACTACCATCTAGTTTGGAGTAAGGTTTAAGGAATTGATGAATAAATAGCTGGGTTATCTACCTTATTGCATCTTGTCTATCGAATTCTTATTATCTCTGGTTCTATTCACGTCCCTTTCATTACCCTCTCAATTCTTTGCCGCACAAGTCTGAGCTGTTTATTACGACTGATGGAGTACTTATGGGAAAACTATTGTTGATATCAAATGGTTAACACCAGGGGACAAGTTGGAGGCAGTGGTGGTCAGCCGAACCAGAACCCACCACCACCACCACTCAGCATGGAGCAGATGATGCAAGCTCATCTCCAATTGATTCAGCAGATGGCTCAGACCATCGCACTGTTGCAGCAAAATCAGCAGAAGCCACCTCACCAGCCCCACATGCCACCCAGGGACAAGAGAGGAGAGTTCCTAAAGGGACGCCCTCCCACCTTCACTCAGGCCAGTGACCCACTGCAGGCAGACGACTGGCTCAAAGTAGTGGAGAGAGAGCTTGACATTGCTCAGTGCAACGACCGCGAGAAGGTGCTGTACGGAGGTGGACAGCTCCGTGGACCAGCTTTGGACTGGTGGGACGCGTACCAGTATGCCCACCCTGACCGCACGTAGATCACCTGGCAAGAGTTCTGCGACAACTTTCGCTCCCATCATGTGCCAGAGGCCTTGATGACGCTGAAGAAGAAGGAGTTTCTGGCCCTCAAGCAAGAAGGTATGAGCGTCACCGCATACCATGACAAGTTCATCGAGCTTGCTCGCTATGCCCCGGAGGACGTGTCAACTGATGGGAAGAGGCAGACCAGATTCCATGATGGGTTGCAGGATGCCCTGCAATATCAGCTGATGTATATCACCTTCCCCACCTTCCAAGACCTGGTGAACAACGCCCTGATTCTAGAACACAAGTGTCGGGAGATGGAAGACAAGAAGAAGAAGTTTATGGGCCAGCCGTCTGGAAGCAACATCCGCCCCTGCTTCAACCCTCAGCAAGGAAACCAGCAGGTTGGGAACCCGCATCGCTTCCAGGGTCAGTCCAGTCTGCTGAATCGCAACCAGTACCAGCAGCGCCCTCAATATCAACAGCATCCTCAGTATTCCCCGGCACTTCCACAGCAGCAACGTCTCCAGAACCAGCTGCGGAATGGTCCTGTACCGCGCAACCAACCGCAGAATGGTCCCCCTCAGCGCCCCAATCCCATCAACAATGCTCCAGTGGATCCCAGGGCATGCTACCATTGTGGAGGGCTGGGACATTATGCCAATGTCTGTCCTCGCCGTGCCCAGAATGCTGCCGGTCAAAACAACAACCAGAATGGGAACCAGCAACAGGCACAAGCCAACCGTGGCCAGCAGAACCCTGTGAGGGGCAAGCTCAACCATGTGGATGCAAAGACTGCAGAAAGGGCTACTGATGTGGTTGTGGGTATGTTCCTTGTCAACTCAACCCCTGCCACTGTTTTGTTTGATTCGGGAGCATCGCATGTTTTCATATCTGTCGCATTCGTGAAAAAGAATTTAATGACTTTAAGACCTATGAGGAATACAATGCTAGTTAGCTCACCTGGGGGAGAGCAATGAGCCAATTTACGGTGCTCCTCAACTGTCATCACAATAAGGGGGGTAGACTTTGGAGTGAGCCCAATAGTCCTGGATTCTATTGGCTTTGATCTAATTCTGGGAATGAGCTGGCTAGTCAAGTACGACGCAGTTATCCGATGTGCGAGAACGGCAGTACAGCTGACTGCGGAATCAAGGGAAAAAGTGGAGTATCAGGCAACTGGTGTGGGACCCAGTCAGGTCAATCAAGCCGAAGGTGCAGCCCCAAAAGACATCCGAGTGGTGTGCGAATTTCCGGACGTGTTCCTAGAGGAGTTACCAGGTATGCCCCGGAGCGCGAAGTTGAATTTGTTATTGAACTTAAACCTGGAACTGCACCCATAGCCAAGAGACCATATAGAATGGGAGTAAAAGAATTGGCTAAACTTAAGGAGGAAATAGAGGCGCTACTAGCCAAAGGTTATATTCGTCCTAGTTCTTCACCATGGGGAGCCCAGTGCTATTCGTAGATAAAAAGGATGGGTCTCAGAGGATGTCTGTGGATTATAGAGCACTCAATGAGGTAACCATCAAGAACAAATACCCATTACCAAGGATTAATGACCTGTTTGATCAGTTGAGGGTAGCTTGTGTGTTCTCCAAGATAGATCTTCGGTCAGGTTATCACCAGATGAGGATCCGGGCATCGGACATACAGAAGACGGCCTTTTACCACTCGATACGGATTGTATGAGTTCTCGGTCATGTCCTTTGGATTAACCAATGCTCCTGCGTACTTTATGTACCTGATGAACAATGTCTTCATGGACTACCTTGACAAGTTCGTGGTGGTATTCATTGATGACATTCTGGTCTTCTCCAAGAATGAGGAAGAACATGAAGAACACTTGAGATTGGTGCTGCAGAGGCTGAGGGAACATCAACTATATGCCAAACTGAGCAAGTGTGACTTTTGGTTGAAGGAAGTAGCATTCTTGGGTCATGTGTTGTCCAATGGTGGAGTGGCAGTAGACCCGAAGAAGTTTAGTGGTGTGCTGAGTTGGAACCCGCCAAAAGATGTGAGTGAGATCAGAAGTTTTCTTTGAATGGTGGGATACTACAGACGGTTCATCGAAGGGTTTTCCAAGATTGCCAAGCCTATGACAGCTCTGTTGGAGAAGAATGCCAAGTTTGTCTGGACAGCAGAGTGTCAGGCCAGCTTCGAGGAGTTAAAGAAGAGGTTAACTACAACGCCTGTGCTAGTACTGCCAGATATAACCAAGAGCTTTTCCATCTATTGTGATGCTTCTCATCAAGGATTGGGATGTGCGCTCATGCAAGAGGGTAGAGTGGTGGCATATGCATCAAGGCAACTGAGGAAACACGAGCAGAACTATCCAACACATGATCTAGAATTGGCAGCCGTGGTACATGCTCTGAAGATTTGGAGGCATTACCTTATCGGGCATAACTGTGACATTTACACTGACCACAAGAGTCTCAAGTATGTCTTCACACAGTCGGATCTGAACATGAGGCAACGCCGATGTTTGGAGCTCATCAAGGATTATGATCTGGAAATTCACTACCACCCAGGGAAGGCTAACTTGGTGGCAGATGCTCTGAGCAGGAGAAGTTATGTGAACAGAGTCACTGGGTATTGTTTGCCAGAAGAACTCAGCTTAGAGTTTGAGAGGATGAGTCTGGGATTTGTGACCAGCATCACGGAGATGGCAGTGGAACCCACACTGGAACAAGAAATCCGGAAGGGTCAGCTCGAGGATGAGAAGATCAAGGAGATTATGGAGCAAGTTGCTATAGGAAAGGCTCCCGGATTCCGAGTGGATGATCAGGGAACTTTGTGGCATGGAAAGAGGATATGTGTACCAGACATAACACAGATCAAGGACTCGATCCTAAGAGAAGCCCATGACTCCGCTTACTCTATCCACCCGGGAAGTACCAAGATGTACCAGGATATCAAAGAGAGATTTTGGTGGTACGGATTGAAGCGCGATGTGGTGACGCATGTAGCTCTGTGTGACACGTGCCAGAGAGTCAAAGCTGAGCACCAGAGACCAGCCAGGTTGCTCCAGCCCCTCAAGATACCCAAGTGGAAATGGGAAGAAGTCGGTATGGATTTCATTACCGGACTGCCTCGCACTCAGAGAGGATTTGACTCCATATGGGTAATCATGGATCATCTCACCAAAGTGGCCCATTTCCTCCCGGTAAAGACCACTTACACTGTGTGGGATATGGGTACCCTAGGGCCCATCATGGAGGGCGACGACGGCCGGCCCAAAGAAGACCGGCTGATGCAACTAGATCGGATACTTCTTCCAAGTTTGCGAAAGAGTTAGTGCTGAGAGAGGAAGTACCTCACATTTTCGAGCCTTAGGTAATCACATATAAGGTTGCTTTCTACATGCCCCCTTTGCTCTTAGGCAAATTTCAAATTAATTAAAAATATTTTGAAGTGCTAAGGACCAAATAGTTGTACTTTGAATACTTATTGAACTTTGCTCCTCTGCATTCGTTATTTGCTACTCCTTGCTACATATTGTGCCTTCCCAAAGCTCCACATAGTTCTACGGCGTGCAGACTTTGTTTCTTCAGGCAATCGCTCCTCCAATCTGTCACCGGTACTACTTGTTGGTTGCAGCTCGCCCCCTTTGTGCTTGGTAAGACCGGATAAAAATTTGATAACAACACTGTAGTGAGCGTCTTCTAAGCCGCTATACCTTTGTTGCCGCTGTTTTTGTCTTGCGCTAACCATGGCAGGTGACGACGACACGAAGGATCCACAGAGGCAGCATATGCAAACTCAGGTTGATGGACTTGTCGCGGACATGAAAACGGTGCATGAACGACTTGATTCCACGGTCGAGTCGGCAAACGAGCGGTTCAATCAGCTCGATCTCGCGCAGACGGCCACTAAGACCACGCTCGACGCTATTGTGGCCCGCCTCGATGGTATGAATACACTGATCACAGAGTTACAGAAGGATTACGGTGGTGACACGGAGCAGGATGATGGGAACCGCCGAGGCCGAGGCCGCGCCCGCCGTGTGGTACAACCCCCCGGTAATGATTCATTTGCTAAGATTAAATTTAAAATTCCATCTTTTCGAATTTATCTCCACTCACCGAAAGATCGGGCACTTCAGCTCTATCAAGTGGTATCAGCTTTCCAGGTTGATCGGTGAGTTTCTCGAGTGTTTTGTTTCCATTACCTATAGTCCAGAAAATTGCCCTATAAAAACAAATATTTGTGTCATCATTTTCCGCTGTCCTAGTACCCCTTTTAGCCTTTTGCAATTTCGTTTCAGGGTCGCTTTGTTGAGTTTGTGTTCGTGGTCGAGTCTTGTTGCTGGTTTAGATCGTATTCGTGTCGTGGTAGTCCAACCGCCCGCTGCCGTGATTCGTTTGTTTCCGCCGCTATCCCATCCACCACAGCCATACAACAAGTCGAGCCACCACATTACTTGACTTGCCCCGCTAGCCGCCTTTGTGTAAACTCTCGCTGTGCAAGCCCTAGATAGGTTGCAAACCGCTTTGATCCGCCTTTGCATCGCATACTTGGTCCTTGTTCATCTGGCGAATACCTATTGCTTGCTTTTTCCGGACGCTAGGAGGAAGTAACCCTAGCCGCTGCTGTCCTGTCGTGCCTCTCCAGAAAACCATAACTTGAGGTACCTTCGATAAAACGGGCATAACTTTTCGCTCGGTGCTCCATTTTGGCTCAATTTTTTACAGCAGGTTCGTGACTCCATTGTGAGGGGACCCAAACTGGGCTATCCTACGGTGCGTTAGTTGCATGCATCTCGCACGATTAAGGGCTCTCATGGAGTTCTGCTACGGTCACACTCAGAGCTACCAGAAGGTTTCAATACTTTTGTTTGATGTACACCAAAGATGTACGTGGACACTACTACTCGGATTGACAAATCAGTCATGAACGAGTCATATACGACCTACAACTAGCCAGAGACACGTCTCGACTAGCCGGCTTCATCAACAATCACCTTATCGCATACGGCGATTACTTCAACTCGACCACGAATCGAGCTAAGTTTTTTTATTTTTTTTATTTTTACGCTTCTACAGATCGCCATGTGCATAGTTTTTTCTCCATATCCATGAGACAATCGCCGACCTGCATTATTTACTCTATGGCAACCATGTGTTCATCCTAAACAATAATTGCTCACGAAGCAACAAAATAAAAGCGGCAAGTCCGACTCACTATATCCAAAATCTAAACACGCGTGAAAGTATGTTCTGCTACGCCTAGGATACGTCTTAGCCAGCAATTGTGACTTGTACTTTGAATACTTATTGAACTTTGCTCCTTGCTGCATTCGTTATTTGCTTCCTTGCTACATATTGTGCCTTCCCAAAGCTCCACATAGTTCTACGGCGTGCAGACTTTGTTTCTTCAGGCAATCGCTCCTCCAATCTTTCGCGAGTTCCACCAGTGCCTCCATGAGAGCTCCAGCCAGTTCTTCGCCCGAGTCCCTAGCGCTTGTCATGATTGCGGTGAAGTGATAGGGGTTGATAAAATCGACTCAAAACAAAAGCATGTTAAAAGCAAATTCAAGTACTTATTACAAATGAGTTTACTATCGTTTCTCCAAAATACTACCGTTTTCCTTCCTCTCCCTCACAGGTACAAATGGTGTTTCCTCGCGTCGCGCGGCCGACCTCGCATGCTCGGGGGCTGGCGCGCGCGGCGACTCGGCGTTTCCCTCCGTCGCGCGGCCGACCTCACATGCTCGGGGGCTGACGCGCGCGACGACTCGGCGTTTTCTTCCGTCGCGCGGCCGACCTCGCATGCTCGGAGGCTGGCGCACGCGGCGACTCAGAGTTTTCCTCCGTTGCGCGGCCAACCTCGCATGCTCGTAGGCTGGCGCGCGCGGCGACTCGGCGTTTTCCTCCGTCGCGCGGCCGACTTCGCATGCTTGGAGGCTGGCGCGCGCGCCGACTCGGCGTTTCCTCTCGTCGTGCGGCCGACCTCGCATGCTCGGGGGCTGGCCCGCGCGCCGACTTGGCGTTCCTTCCATCGCAACAAGCATCGAAGTCAGCATCAAATGGGATAAACACACGCCGAACAAGAACAACTTAACCGAGCTACGACTCTAACCTGTTGCTGTTGCTCGGCGTCACCTCGCGTCCCGCGGCCGACCTCGCATACTCGGGAGCTGGACGCTGGATTTTTTGTGATAGCACGACTTCCCCTACTTTTTGCGGCAACATGTTGTCCGACTTTTTTTTTGGAGCCTCGGCCTGCTTATACTAACCAACCCAACGCTCGGGGGCTACTATACCTACAGTGCTCCTAATCGTCGCCCTATACTC
>OAMR01000368.1:904976-919342 GCA_900205405.1 Echinochloa crus-galli
TGGAAAAAAAATGGGGTGATAAAATGCATGAATTTCTAAATTAAGTGATTCAAAGCAAACATGCAGTGGATAATGCAAAAATTGAAAAGATAATGCGTAGGGTACCTCCTAGCAGGTGCTCAAAATTTAAAGTCTAAGAGCAGGACTATCTCACGTACCTTGGTTTTTTCTTCGCCATTACCGACAATTTGAGATGTGATTGCGGTGATGCAGCGTCGTTCGTCCATCACATTTGATTTTGTTTTCCTCCGGGACGACGATCTTCCCTCCAGGCTGCACATGATTATGATAGTATATATGTATATTTTTCTAATATAAACACATACCTGTGGGAATTTCTTTTCGTTTCGAAACTTGCGCGCATATTGCAGTAGACAGGGGCAAAGATTCATAAATCCTGCATGATCGGGCACCCTGGGCTCTCTGCTTTCCTCCTGTTTGAAACAAACTTGAGCAAACAGGGTTGATCCCGCTAATGCTAGCGGTAGATTAAGTTAGTAGACACCAATGTCAATCATCAATATCTTTCGCCAATTGCTTCCCCGGCAACGGCGCCAGAAATGCTTGTCGACACTTCGTATGGTCCACTATCAGGATTGTGAATCCCGGTAATGGTGCAAGGAGTGTTCATTGGTATTCTTACGATACAGATATAAATCCGCAAGCGCACGGATACCAATGTAGCATTTCACCCGGGAGTATTCCTAAGTATCGTATTTATTTCCACAGGGAAGCATTGGAGAAAGAGTATTGACTATTGGCAAGGATGTAACTACTAATTAAAGTACCGGCTAACAAGGCAAGGGTAAAGAATATGATAGGAGTGATATGCACGTGACACACACGCACAAGGAGAAGTCCAGGATAGAGATAGAAGAGCGGTCTAGCTAGTGGGAGGACAGTGAGTCAGGAAAGATTCCCATGTACTTCCACTGACCTTGAGATAACTCTAGCAAAGGTTACGGCTAGCATTGAGAATGACATCTGTGGTTCTTTTCCTAGTTCTGTTATCTCAGCGTCGGGAAGCGGAGCACCCGACACTAAGAAAGGGATGAGAAGGGGTGTCAGTGAACAACCGCAAGAGGCTCCTACGGGTTGAGCCGGACGTGGTGGACTACGTAGGCCGTATAGGGCTGTCACCACCTAACGGCTACCACACAACTGTGGACTCGAATGCAAACCAAGGTTACCATCTCGACTAGGTACCACACCTACTCTAGGTAATAACTACTTACTCTCCTAGAAAGAGCAACCAACCCAGCAGAGCAACAAGTATACAATTATACTCATCCACTCCACAAAGGACGAGGAACCAGCTAAGATAAAGAACTAGACTAGAACTTCCAGAACCAGACTATAACAGCTTAACCAAGGCTAAACATTCCACATGTATCCACGAAATAAATATAGAATAAATAACTCAAGTAAATGCAGAAGATAGTATATTGAATGCTCAGAGTCTTGCATACAGAAAAGGAAAAGATACAAGAGCTTTACCAAAACTCCAGAAGACAACTCCGGAACCCCGAGCGAAGCTCGACTCTGACTCTAACTCCCAACTAAACTAGCCTAACTCTACATCTTGAAAGAGGGCAATTGGAGACTTGCTCCCAATTTGGTGTGTGTGAAACCGGTCATGGGACACCTCCTTTTATAGCAAGTGATGGCGGTTGAGCTTGGGTAACCACCAAGGCATCCAGGGGGATATTCCCCTGTATTCGGGCGAACCGACTGGTTCGGCCGAACTCCCTGGTTCGGCCGAACCAGTGGATCCACCGCCTTGGCCACCCAAGGACCAGGATTGCTCCCTGGGGTCGGTTTGGGCAGTGGGGCGGTTCGGCCGAACTGGGCCAGAGGCCAAGGCCTGTCCCCCTGCACCGCCTTTGCTCCCTGGGCTTCGTGGATGACTTGATCCAGGTGGTCTTCATGTTGGTTTGGCCCAGATGTGAGGTGGCGGTCATCCACGTGTCGTGCATCGTCATTGCTTGGTCGTTGCTGACGTGGATGCCTCCCGGTTGTGCTTCGCATTGTGTACGGCTAAGGGGGGAAATAGTCAATTACGCCCACTATAGCACGTATTTGGCAATGTTGTACCTGGATAAGTGACACTCACCAAAACTCATGGAACTTTATTAGAAGTAAAACCTAAGTACATGGAATGTTGCATAAAGCCTCATTTATTCCCGAGTATTGGTGGTCGAAATTGGGTTGTAACAACCGCGAACAATCCTCTACATGAATGGCCCTAGGGATCCTGGTCCCAAAGGTCCAACACTAGGGCATGATCACTTTGGTAGGTAAGATGCAAAATTGACATCAAAGTGGATTTTAGTGGAGTCACTCTCATGCTGCCATGTTTTGTGGTGATGACAAGACAAAAATTGAGCACTTTGGGAAAGGGTGAAAATGATAGGAATTACAAAATTTCAGCATATTCTCCATTTATTTTTTTACCATACTTGCAATTTTCTACTCTCTTTCAAATTAATTGCGCAAGTGGTTCATTTATTTTCCAAAGGGAAACATGCAAATGCAATGATGAAATCAAAATTTTGGAAAGGAAACATGGGATGCATACCTGTTTAAGTCCATGAGCGGCGAGAGCTCGTGTTTTAAGTCCATGAGTGGGACTTCTCCTTCCTTCGATTGTTCTTGTCACCATCCGATCAGGAGAGGGTACTTCGGACGATGCAACTTCTTTCTTCCGCCACACAATTCTGATTTTCCTTAGTGTAGGTGACGGTGAATTGTTCCCAGTGTTGCCTTCGATGGAGTTGCTTCATCCTGGGATGATTGCTCCACCCTTGGAGTCAAATGTATCCATGGTCGTGGCTCATCTCCGATGTGAAGAAGAATTGGGGACTTTCCATTCAAATTTGATGGTTTTTCTGCAGGGGTTAGTCCACACATACAACCAATATCTATAAAAGTATTGCTCCAAAGGTTCATTAATGTAACACCCAAAAATAGCCTATTTAAAATTTTTAGTAATTAATTGATTATTTATTATCATGTTCATAATAGGTTAAATAATTTCTGGAAATTAAAATCAAATATAAGTTATAGAAACATTTTTGTTGCATTCATGCTGCTGCATTTGTTTTTGTATTGCTTGTGGTTCAAGCAAGAATTTAAATTTATTTAAATTCGAATTTGAACCACTTTGTTTGGCGCTCTAGATTAGTTGCTAGGCCCTGAGTTCACTTCTTCCCCCTGAACTCTTGCTCAGTTCACCCTTGCCCCCTCCTCTCTTTTCCTCAGCCCAGCACACCAGCTCTTCTCCTCCTCGGCCCAACCCAGCGCCTCGGCCCAGCGTACCGCTTGCGGCCCAGCGCTACTCTCACTTCCGGCCCGGCCTGCCCCTCGCCCTCACCGCTCCGTCCCGCCCCGCCTGCCGCTCGGCCCAGCACCATTATAGCCCAACCACGGCCCGGACTTGAGCCACCCGCCCCCTCAGTCGCTGCCATGCGGGTCCCGCGTGCACAGTATCGTCTTCTTCCTCCTCCCGCGAGCTCGGTCGCGCTCGGCCCGCGTCGCCGCCACGGCCCACCGCCTCTCAGCGCCGCCGCTCGCCGCCGCGTCGTTGACCCCTCTGACGACGCCGCTCCACTCCCCTCAACGCCTCGGCTTGACTCGCCGCGTGGTAAGGAGGTTTTCCCCTCATGCGATTGCTTCACCTCGGTCCTACATTTGTCTAATTTGCTCGCCGGCCATCTGCAGCTCCGCCGCCGTCGTCGACCTCCCTCGGCGCCGCCCCCAAACTCGTCGAGAACCACCGGCGCAGCTTTCCCGTAAGGTGAGCCAACTCCAGAGCCGTTTTCCCCTCCTCTTTCGCCCTGTCGTGTGCTTCCCCACCTCGCCGAAGACCCTAAAGCCGTTGCGCACCACCCCACACCGCCTTTCCCCTCGGCTTGAACCTCCAGGTGAACTCGCCTTGCTCCCCTGATGCTCCAGGGCCAATCCCCATCTCAAACCGAGCCCCCTAGCGCGTTTCCGGCCTCGCTCCGGCGAGCCTCCGCCACGATTCGTGGCGGCGCCGCCGCACACCAGACCCTGCCGACAGCCCTCCACCCAAATCCATCCGCAGCCATCGGATCATGATCCGACGTCCTAGATCCGCCCTTACCTCGGGTCAAAGCTGACCGTAACGGTCAGCGGTGGCGTTTTCGCTATAGAGCCCTCCACCTTTTAAGGAATCAACCCGCCGTCCACCGCAGTTCAAAAGAAATTAGATCTAGGTCCCTGGCTTTACGAAAAACCCCCTGAGTTTTCAAATAATAGATCCCACGGTCCTGTCAGTCGCTTTTTACGCGTTAGCCCTCGGGTTTTAACGCGAAATTACGTATAGGTCCTCAGTTTTTCACAGATTAGTCCCTGGATCTTAAAAACTCCATAACTTTCTCATTTTAGCTCCGATTAGAGTGATTTTCGCGCTCATGTGTTCGTAGCAAAGCGTACAATAGATCTAAAACCCTTTTATGTACTGTTTTCACTGTTTGATGTACTGTTTATAATAGAATACTTTTGCTTGCATGTATTGTCTTGTATGGATGCTTGTGTGTTGATTCGAATCCAGTCGGTGAGCCGTTGCCGTTGGAGTTTGAGTACGAGGAGGATTTTCAGGAGCCAGACTCACAGCAGCAGCAGGAGCACTTTGAGGACGGCAAGTTATAGCAACGGACAATCCTTGCTACCTACCCACCTTTGTACTACATTTATTTACATTCATGCATTTAAATTGATGTACCACCGCGACGATGGAAGAGCTCACGGACGAAGAATGGAAGCGGTACCTGATTGCTGAGGAACACTTCAAGGCGCAATTCTTGAAGGGTTTCACGATCAAAATGCACATGTAGAAAGATACATTTGGAGTCTAGATGAATGAGTTATGACTTCAGGAAAAACTGTGCCTAAGAAAACACGTCAGTTCGGTTTTGAAAGTTGTCAAACCAATCTTTATCCGTGTAATCCGAGTTGGATTTGTATTTTAGTACGACATTTGTATTATCTTTGACTCCTAGTGGAGCAAGACCTCCCCTCCCTGTATATATGAACAGCCATGGATGATTGAGTTGAATCCAATGGAATCAAACAATGATGTCTTTACTTTTTATCCTCTAAATCCCAATTACTCTTCCAACCCCATGTTTGCTACTCTTGTACTGATCTCCATGACCCTGGATGGGGTCCTAGGCTTGCTGGTTGACCTAGGGCACGCCGGCGACATCCACGCTTTCACTGGGTCCCTCCTGGGTGTGAGCTTTAATGGCCTCTACTAGTTTGCTCGTAAACCAGTCGTTCGTCGTCGCATAAGTTGGTTATCCTTTTGTAGTTTTCTCGTAAACCTTGCCGTCATTCACCACATAACTGTGATAGTTATCCTCATAAGCGGTTGATTCTGACGAAACTCTAGGAACTGGTCCGGTCGGGTTCAGGAACCGGCCCGACCGGATTTGGCTAATCGGCCATAATTCAATCCTTTCAGGATCCGCGTGTTCTAGCGCATTGGGGGTGTGTTGGTCGTGCATTGCGTCAATAGTCGGCATATTCACTATAGAAAGCCGCACAACTACATGTGTAATATGTCGACAGGAAAACATGATGCAGACAATAAGAATGTGACAAAATAAATGAGCTGAAGCAATCTCTAGCTGATATAGTGATGGGTCCCATATTTAAGGTTTTCAATGATACGGAGGGTTAAGCAATATATGTGGAAAATGGTAAAATAAACAACTTTAGTGGAAAGTTCGTGGCATATCTGTTGTTGAATAAACACAGTAACTGCCTTCTCAAAAAAAAACACACAGTAACTGCCTCTTGGCATATCTGTGTTTCCACCCACCAAATATTCTTAAAGTAATATTTAATTTGCAGTGTGTACAATTGTGGTTATAAAAATAGAAGGATATTCAAACTCTACTTCTTATTTTCTCCCCAGAAAAAAAGACATCCTCGGCCGCGAATCAAATTTAACACAAAATAGTAACATTCTAATATTCAAACCTCATGATTGCATAATCTGGCGTGCCAATCTCGTGCATGCATGATTCAATGCAAATAAATTCCTTCCATGTTTTACAGGCAACTCAACTAATTAAGAGTACATGCATCTTTTTCATCCACCTTTAGTTTGTTTGAAAAATCCTAAAATGCTGTTCTTCCCGGGAAGTATAGAGTAATGTACAATAAAAATTTCACAAACATACTAGATGTGCCTTATGGACTTAAAAAGAAGATAAAGCATAGGAATTCTCACAATAAAACAGAATCATGCGGCCATCAATTGAGTGGTCTCTAATCACCATCATCAATAATAATAATGATTATTGCGTCTATTCCATAAAGTAACACCTAATAAAAGTATGTCTAAATTACCCATCTATGGTTTCTCTCTTTTTCTAGCATCTTATGAGGATTAAACAAATGCTTTAGGAAAAATATATATTTATTAACAGTAAACTGTGTCCTCGCCATTTTAAATAATCTACTATGTGTCGGTTGGTGAGCCTAGAATGTGTTATTTGGAGAAGATTAACACAACTTATACAACTACATATTTCGATTCTAGGTCCTAAATTCTTTTTTTAGGTAAGTAAGAGGGGAACCCCCTGATGTCATTTTTTATTAATAAGAAGAAAACTGTAGAAGCATATATATACAAGAAAGAGAAAGAAATTAAACAGAGGGGTTACAATAGGTAGAGAGCCAAGATTAAGGTTCTCAAGTGACTCACGGGAGAAATAGGAACACGTGGTGGAGGCGGTGGTGGCATCGGCAGCGGCGGACCTTCACCCACCCTCTAGCCAATGGTTTGCAGGTAGGCAAATACCTGCTCCTGCCACGCTCGGTTCGCCCGCTCAGCCTCCTCCTTCTGTCTCTCTTTCTCAGCCTCCGCCTCCTTCATCTCCTGCACCTCCAGCTCCAGCTGCTGCCGTCTCTACGTCTCTTCATCCAACCAGGCCTGCAATATTTAATCACATTGTTATAATACATTACAAACGTAAGTAAATTTCACGTATGATGAACAAAACAGAAATAACTTGTAGTGACTGCATCCCGAAGTGTGAACCGGGAAGAGGCTGGCGGATAGCCGGGGAAGAGCTCGTGCATCTGGCTTGAATCTGGGAGAGTGTGGGGGTAGCGGCCGTGTCGATGGTGCTGTTGCTGATCAAGTATCGCACATGCTCCTTGCCTCCTCCCTCCCTCATGACCACTTCTCCATCAATGTTGTGGGCGGTCGGATCCCAGTCTGCCCCATGGACCTCCCTCGTCACCTCTGTATATGCACTCAGGCGACTGTGTACGCTGGCGTTGCTGTTGCCGCGGGCGGGTCCTCCGGTTGTACTGGACGTCGGAGGTCGCCTTGCCCTTGTGGGCCATGGCAAATGCCTGGAGTTGTGACCAAGGCGCACCACCATGTGACGACAACTGGAAAAATAAACAATAAGAATTAGTAATTATATAGAATTGAGTGAGAGAATATAGAAATGACTTGGCGTACCCATTTTGCCCGGTACTCATCGAGGCTAAGGCTGCCCTGATGGTGTGGTACACCGGGCATCAGCAAACGCCGCTCCCGGCAAAGGTTGTGATGCTCATCCCACTCGCGGCTGCACCACTTGCCCACCATCACCTCCCAGCACCTGGGATGCGTGGCGCACCACCACGGAATCGCCTACAAGACATCATGTGCACGACATATAACAAGATCGAATTTAAAGTACTTAATCTCAGAATAAAATATTATCAATTTTCATACCACCATGTATTGTTCCTTGGTCAACGTCATGTTTCTTGCCTCCGCTTTCTTCATGGAGATCTTGAGTGAAGCGTAATAATCAATTACAGCCTGCACGTGCGTCTCGTAGTGCATGTCCTTCACGAGCTTCCAATAGGCTGTATGTGCCACAGCATCCGCCATCGCCTCCTGTCCCAAGGCGCATCTATAAAAGTATTGTGCATATATACATGATGTATCCAGTCATTATTTGTAGATTGTTCAATGAATGTGATGTGCAACGAATACTTACCCATAGCTCGCCCTTTACCCCCTCAGCCTTGTTGTTGAAGATCCTGTCGTCCCGATCCTCCAGATCGCGAGCGGCGATGTAGTGGTCAAAGGTGTAGGCCGGCTCCTCCCTGCCGCCAATGGTCACCAGACCCGGAAACAGCTCCCTGCATAGAAGACTCAGGATGCCGTTGACTCTGTGGGCGTGAGTAGCTCCCGGGGTGACAGACTCCCAACTCCTGCCCTAAGTGATTAAGGTAAACTGTTAGTCCATATCGTGATTTCCAACATATGAATATGAAACGAAAAGGTACTTGTAACATCTAAAATTACTTACCTTGGGGGCTTGGGTGCAATCACAGGGCGACGCTCCATGGGTATCGGTCGCTTCGGGAGTTGCGAGGGGCCTCGCTGCCAAAGGGCCGCCATCTCAGGGGAGGTGGACCCATCTGGGTCCTCGTCCTCAGGGTCCTCGTCCCCATGCTCCTCATCCTCGCGCTCCTCTTGCTCCGCGGCCCCAGTGTCCTCCGCCGAAGGAACAAACTCCTCCTCGGATGAAGACGGCGAAGGTACAGGGGTCCGTTGTCACCTCTTGCCCTTACCTCGCCCCCCGCCTCGGGCCTTCTTTCGCCCCTTGCCCTTGCCACCAGATGACTCAACTGCATCGCCGGACCCTCCATCTTTAAACCTGCGGTAGAGCGACATGGCGTTCCTCATTGCACCGCCCCGACCCACCATCTTGGTTCAATCACCTGCAATCAACAAAAACATACATTTGTGGTCCTTCGATTGGGCATCCTCTGCTCATGACTTGTTGTGTGAAAACGATAACCATTCACGTCATATCCGGTAAATGACACGACCTTATACGCACAACCATCGGCGACCTGTCTCAACTCGGCACTCAAAGACCCATCAGATTGGCCCTGCTAGTTCGACCAGGATAGTTCGTTATATTAATGACACGACCTCAGTAATGTCGAATTTAGGACAGACTAAAATTAAGTGTACCTTCCGTTTGAACCAAGAAATTAAGTCGGGATTTCCATGTCTAAGAAGGTTATCAACTTCATGCGGGGTAGGATCCCTCCTATAATGCCAAAATCGATCAAAAAACTCCCTGTATCTGTCACACCCAGGTTTTATATAAACCCGAGGTGCTGCTATATGTGTGCCCAGGATATCCACAGAACACATACAGCTAACAAATATGATAAACAGAGTACATATGCTCGTAGTAATTTAAATCAGAGTTAGCTCATACACAAAATAGTTTAAATCAGAGTTAGCACGTACACAGGGGAAGTCTAATCTTCAACTCGAAGGCGAGGCCGCAGTCCACAGGGACACCGACTGGTTGACCACAGCTCAGTAGTACTCCATCTGTACCCATCCCGGATTGTCGAATAATAGCAAGTGTAAGTAAATGTCTTACTTCTCTCGTGGTTTGGCTCTACGTGCTCAGGGGAACATGCGGCCTGGATCCTTTTTGATTAGAACTTGATGGTTATTATGGTTGTTTAAAGATACTTACCCTATTTAATTGGGTTACAACTGGGAGTCCATTCACGTGTAGTAAATTGGATGAAGATAAAATGAATCAACTAAAAATGCTAATGTAGTCAAACCGAGTCAAACCTTTTTGGCCTCATACCCCGTGCTATACTTGCTAAGTAATTCTGTTACTTACACTTGCTTAAATTCAACAAAATCCCGGATGGGTAACAGGTTGGGCTGAGCGTGAGTCTGCTGTTGAGTTTCCGGAGGATCTGCCGTTCTACTGAGTGTGTTCTCCCAGTCAGAGTCCCTGTGGGATCACGGCTTCATTAGTTTGAGAGTTATAGTCTTCCGCTGTATTGGTTAGTTTATTTTTATTGCACTCTAATGTAAAACTCTTTATTTATGATTCAATAAAGCATCGTGTTCTCTGTTTTACCATATTTGTTATGCATAGCATATGTATGTGACATCCTGGGCACATATATAGCCGCACTTGGGATTTATAGAAAATCCGGGTGTGACAGATTGGTATCAGAGCCGTGCTGACTGTAGGAACACAGCCAGTTAGAACGGTTGATGGAAACATTAGGAGACCACCATGATTTCGTTCTTTATTTTTATCGTTTAGTTGCTCTTTTTCAAAAACCCAGTCTTATCGAGTCTTGCGTGAATTTTGTCTCTAGGTGCTTGATTTAATTGTTATTATGTTCACGTTTGATTTGGATTTTTGTAATGATTGTGATAGGCGTAGACGCAAGTCTACTACCATCTAGATATTGGATTAAGGTTTAAGGACATTAGTGTTTACATGATCAATAGAGTTTTGATAAGAATTATTTGCTGATGATAGATGGTGAACACAAGGAGGAACACAAATTCTAAAGAGCCCCTCCTATTTTGCTAAATCAACCCGCTATCCTCCCTAGTTCAAAAATAATCACAAAGAAGGTCCTGTTTTATTCAGAAAACCCCCTGATCTTTCAAATATTAGAACCCGCGGTCCGTCCCTCGTCTTTTTACGCCTAGGCCCTTCTGTTTTAACGCGTAATTACGAATAGGTCCTCGTTTTCTTTCAGATTAGTCCCTGGTTCTTAAAAACTCCATACAGGTAGATGATTGGCTCAAGGCGGTGGAGAGGCAGCTCGACATCGCGCAGTGCAACGACCGGGAGAAGGTGTTGTACGCAGAAGGATAGCTTCAGGGACCAGCATTGGACTGGTGGGATTCATACCAGTATGCCCACCCCAACCGTGATCAGATCACCTGGCAGGAGTTCCGTGATAGTTTCCGCTCCCACCATGTGCCGAGGCTCTGATGGTCCTGAAGAAGGAGTTCCAGGCGCTGAAGCAAGAAGGGATGAGTGTCACCGCTTATCGTGACAAGTTCATCGAGCTGGCCCGTTACGCTCCAGAGGACGTGGACACTGACAGGAAGAAGCAGACCAGATTCCGTGATGGCCTGCATGATGCTCTGCAGTACCAGCCGATGTGCACCAAGTTCCCCAACTTTCAGGAACTGGTAGACGGCGCCTTCATGCTGGAGCACAAGCGCCGTGAGATCGAAGAGAAGAAGAGGAAGCTCCAGGGCCAGCAGACTAGGAGCAGCAGCCGCCCCCGCTTCACTCCTCCGTAGGGGAACAAGCAGATAATGGGCCAGCAGCGCCCCCAGGGTCAGTCCAGCTTGCTGAACCGCAATCAGTTTCAGCAGCGCCCCCAGTACCAGCAGCGTCCTCAGGTGCCACAGCAGCAGCGTCTTCAGAACCCGCTGCAGACTGCCCTAGCTCAGCGCAACCAGGTGCGGCCAGGACCTATTCAACGCCCCTACCCCGCCAACAATGTACCAGTGGGTCCAAGGGCGTGTTACTATTGTGGAGAGCCGGGGCACCTTGCCAGTGCCTGCCCTCAGAAGGCTCAGAACGCCGGAGGCCAGAACAATAATCAGAAGAATGGCCAGCAGCAAGCACAGAACCCCGCCAGAGGCAAGGTCAACCACATGGGTGCGGAGACCACAGAGGCAGCTACCGACGTGGTTGTGGGTACGTTCCCTGTCAATTCGACTCCTGCAACTGTATTATTTGATACTGGAGCTTCGCATGCTTTCATATCTGCTGCTTTTGTGAAAAAAAATATGATGGCTTTACGACCTATGTCGAACACCATGATAGTTAGTTCTCCAGGGGGTGAGCAGCGAGCCACTTTACGCTGCACCCATGTCACCATCACAATAAGGGGGAGACTTTGAAGTGCACCCAGTAGTTCTGGAGACCCTTGGATTCGATATGATTCTGGGTATGAGCTGGTTAGCCAGATATGAAGGGGTGATCCAATGTTCCAAGAGAGCAGTGCAACTGACATCCAAGACCGGAGAAAGGGTGGAATATCAGGCAGCTGGATCCATGGAGCACAGTCAGGTCAATCAAGCTGAGGGCACAGCTCTCAAGGACATTCGCGTGGTGTGTGACTACCCGGATGTATTCCCAAATGAATTGCCAGGTATGCCCCCAGATCGCGAAGTTGAATTCGTTATTGATCTTAAACCTGGCACTGCACCTATAGCCAAGAGGTCATATAGGATGGGAGTAAAGGAGCTGGAGCAGCTTAAGAAGGAGCTCGAGGCTCTGCTGGCGAAGGGGTACATTCGTCCAAGTTCTTCACAGTGGGGAGCACCGGTGTTGTTCGCGGACAAGAAGGATGGTACACAAAGGTTGTGTGTGGACTACCGAGCCCTCAACGAGATGACCATCAAGAACAAGTATCCGCTGCCGAGGATTGATGACCTGTTTGATCAGCTGAAGGGAGCCTATGTGTTCTCCAAGATCGATCTCAGGTCAGGCTACTATCAGATGAAGATTCGGGTGGTGGATATACCCAAGACGGCATTCACCACTCGGTACGGGTTGTATGAGTTCACAGTCATGTCCTTTGGATTGACTAATGCTCCTGCATACTTTATGTACCTGATGAACAGTGTGTTTATGGACTACCTCGACAAATTCATGGTGGTATTCATTGATGACATACTGGTCTTCTCCAAGAATGAGGAAGAACATGAGGAACACTTGAGGTTGGTGATGCAAAGACTCCGGGAACATCAACTATATGCCAAGCTGAGCAAGTGTGAGTTCTGGCTGAAGGAAGTGGCATTCCTGGGACATGTGTTGTCCAATGGAGGAGTGGCAGTTGATCCAAAGAAAGTCAGTGATGTGTTGAGTTGGAATCCGCCTCGGGATGTAAGCGAAATCAGGAGTTTCCTTGGGATGGCCGGGTATTATAGACGGTTCATTGAAGGATTCTCCAAGATTGCTAAGCCCCTAACGGCGTTGTTGGAGAAAAATGCCAAGTTTGTCTGGTCTGTTGAGTGCCAAGGCAGTTGAGGAAGCATGAGCAGAACTACCCGACTCATGATCTGGAGTTGGCAGCTGTTGTACATGCTCTGAAGATTTGGAGGCATTACTTGATTGGGCACAAGTGTGACATTTACACTGACCACAAGAGCCTCAAGTACGTCTTCACTCAGTCAGATCTGAACATGAGGCAACGCCGATGGTTGGAGTTGATCAAGGACTATGATCTGGAGATCCACTACCCCCCAGGCAAGGCTAATTTGGTGGCAGATGCTCTGAGTAGGAGGAGCTATGTGAACAAGATCACTGGACACTGTCTACCGGAAGAACTCAGCCGGGAATTTGAGAAGATGAGTCTGGGATTTGTGACTAGCATCACAGGGATAACAGTAGAACCGACTCTGGAACAAGAGATCCGGAAGGGTCAGCTTGAAGATGAGCATATCAAGGAGATTGTGGGGAATGTTGCTCTAGGAAAGGCCCCTGGATTCCGAGTTGATGATCAAGGGACCTTGTGGCATGGGAAGAGGATATGTGTACCAGACATAGCACAGATCCGGGACACGATCCTGAGAGAAGCACATGACTCAGCCTATTCGATTCACCCAGGAAGTACCAAGATGTACCAAGACATCAAGGAAAGATTCTGGAGGTATGGATTGAAGCGTGATGTGGCAACTCACATGGCTCTATGTGACACATGTCAGAGAGTCAAGGCTGAACATCAGAGGCCAGCAGGATTGCTCCAGCCTTTGAAGATACCCGAGTGGAAATGGGAAGAAGTTGGTATGGATTTCATCACCGGTCTGCCTCACACTCAGAGAGGATTTGACTCCATTTGGGTGATTGTGGACCGCCTGACCAAGGTGGCACATTTTCTTCCAGTGAAGACCACTTACACCGGTGCCAGATTAGCAGAGCTGTACATGGAGAGGATTGTGTGCTTGCATGGAGTGCCAAAGCTCATAGTGTCTGATCGTGGTACTCAGTTCACATCGCACTTCTGGAAGAGGTTGCATGAGTCGATGGACACAAAGCTGCATTTCAGTTCAGCTTACCGCCCTCAGACTGATGGGCAGACAGAGCGGACCAATCAGATCTTGGAGGACATGTTGAGAGCATGTGCACTGCAGTATGGTGTTAGCTGGGACAAGAGTCTGTGCTATGCAGAATTCTCGTACAACAACAACTACCAGAAGAGTATACAGATGTCACCATTCGAGGCTCTGTATGGCAGGAAGTGCAGAACACCATTGTTCTGGAGTCAGACTGGGGAGAGTCAAGTTTTTGGACCTGACATACTCAAAAGGACAGAGCAGCAAGTGCAGACAATCAGGCAGAATTTGTAGAGGGCACAGTCTCGCAGAAGAGCTATGCTGATGTCAGAAGGAGGGATCTCAACTTCAAGGTTGATGACTTTGTATACCTCAAGGTGTCACCGATGAGGGGTGTGAAGAGGTTCAATGTCAGGGGCAAGAAATGTTTGCGGGTGCCTGAAGAGTCTGAAAG
>OAMR01000368.1:920040-930299 GCA_900205405.1 Echinochloa crus-galli
CCGCCTCTCAGCGCCGCCGCTCGCCGCCGCGTCGTTGACCCCTCTGACGACGCCGCTCCACTCCCCTCAACGCCTCGGCTTGACTCGCCGCGTGGTAAGGAGGTTTTCCCCTCATGCGATTGCTTCACCTCGGTCCTACATTTGTCTAATTTGCTCACCGGCCATCTGCAGCTCCGCCGCCGTCGTCGACCTCCCTCGGCGCCACCCCAAACTCGTCGAGAACCACCGGCGCAGCTTTCCCATAAGGTGAGCCAACTCCAGAGCCGTTTTCCCCTCCTCTTTCGCCCTGTCGTGTGCTTCCCCACCTCGCCGGAGACGGCCGCCCGCCGGCCGCCGTTGCGCACCACCCCACACCGCCTTTCCCCTCGGCTTGAACCTCTAGGTGAACTCGCCTTGCTCCCCTGATGCTCCAGGGCCAATCCCCATCTCAAACCGAGCCCCCTAGCGCGTTTTCGGCCTCGCTCCGGCGAGCCTCCTCCGCGATTCGTGGCGGCGCCGCCGCACACCAGACCCCGCCGACAGCCCTCCGCCCAAATCCATCCGCAGCCATCGGATCGTGATCCGACGTCCCAGATCCTCCCTTACCTCGGGTCAAAGCTGACCGTAACGGTCAGCGGTGGTGTTTTCGCTAAAGAGCCCTCCACCTTTTAAGGAATCAACCCGCCGTCCACCGCAGTTCATAAGAAATTATATCTAGGTCCCTGTCTTTACGAAAAACCCCCTGAGTTTTCAAATAATAGATCCCGTGGTCCTGTCAGTCGCTTTTTACGCGTTAGCCCTCGGGTTTTATCGCGAAATTACGTATAGGTCCTCGGTTTTTCACAGATTAGTCCCTGGATCTTATAAACTCCATAACTTTCTCGTTTTAGCTCCGATTAGAGTGATTTTCGCGCTCATGTGTTCGTAGCAAAGCGTAGAATAGATCTAAAACCTTTTTATGTACTGTTTTCACTATTTGATGTACTATTTCTAATAGAATACTTTTGCTTGCATGTATTGTCTTGTATGGATGCTTGTGTGTTGATTCGAATCCAGTCGGTGAGCCGTTGCCGTTGGAGTTTGAGTATGAGGAGGATTTTCAGGAGCCGTACTCGCAGCAGCAGCAGCACTTTGTGGATTTGAGGCAAGTTATAGCACGGACAATCCTTGCTACCTATCCACCTTTGTACTACATTTATTTACATTCATGCATTTAAATTGATGTACCCTAAGGATATTCCTAGTTTTGGTTATTCCTGTTATCTTGACTACCTTGGGTTATTGCATTATGGGTAGACTTTTGCTAGGCGCAGCTACTGTCACCTTTATTTAACTGTTAAACTTGTATTAACTGGTCCACTTCAACTTTAATGTTAAAACTTGCTTTTTAGCAACATGGAACAGGGAGCTAGGGCGTGTGCTTCATGCTTGGCCCTAGTGTCTCTCCGTAAAGACTGGTTCTTAAAGCGGAAACCCAGGAGCCTGTCGCCACCGCCAGAACTATAATGGCTCTAGTCTTGGACAAGTAGCTTGTATGGCTCTAGGTTAACAGTAGTTAGTTCTACGAAGAAGGAGAAGATCTTTTTGTAGACCCTTAAAGCGGAAACCCAGGAGCCTGTTGCCACCGCCAGAACTATAATGGCTCTGGTCTTGGACAAGTAGCTTGTACGGCTCTAGCTTGGCAGTAGTTACCGATGGGGCCGACGGCGGTATGGGAAGCGCTCGTGAGAGTATGGTTTGATCCACCGAGGGCGGTTTATCCGTCGGCTATGTCCCTATGAGACACAGTCCCGTGTTGGGAGTCCTTGGACTGGGAACTCCAGACGTTGCGCTTTTATTTATGTTGTTGGTATGTTTTGTTGCGCATTGGATGCCATTGACCCCCCTGGACAATCGCGTGGTGTGTGACTACCCGGATGTATGTGCCTTGGCCATGCTGCCTATGTTACCATAGCGGCTACTGTCTTGTTAGGGTGTCTTGTGAAAAGCCTCGTAGCGTCCCTATGCCGTCACACCTCGGTAGTGTTGATGTGCGTGGTTGGGTGCAAAGTTCCTTTGAACTTTTACGCGATTGGTGGGTAAAGGGTGAAACCTCTGCAGAGTGTACAATCTATCATGATAACCTTGCTCAAGGTCATGAGCGGCCTGGCGTTCCTTTTCGAATAGAACTTGATGGTTACTATTATTTTTTAATGACTTACACTATATAATTGGGTTACAACTGGGAGTCCTTTTCACTTGTAGTAAATTGGATGCAGTTAAAATGAATCAACTAAAAATGCTAATGCAGTCAAACCGAGTCAAACCTTTTTGGCCTCATACCCCGTGCTATACTTGCTAAGTAATTCTGTTACTTACACTTGCTTAAATTCAACAAAATCCCGGATGGGTAACAGGTTGGGCTGAGCGTGAGTCTGCTGCTGAGTTTCCGGAGGATCTGCCGTTCTTTTGAGTGTGTTCTCCCAGTCAGAGTCCCTGTGGGATCACGGCTTCATTAGTTTGAGAGTTATAGTTTTCCGCTGTATTGGTTAGTTTATTTTTATTGCACTCTGATGTAAAACTCTTTATTTATGATTCAATAAAGCATCGTGTTCTTTGTTTTACCATATTTGTTATGCTATATATGCATGTGACATCCTGGGCACATATATAGCCGCACTTGGGATTTATAGAAAATCCGGGTGTGACAATTAATCAAAGTTGACACCATGTCTAGTTTGATTAAAGAAAGCAAATTAACCTAAGCACCATGCTTAATTTAAAGAGATTATGAATGTATTTTTGAAGGTACATTCAAACCAGAGCAAACTGAAATAGATAAAGGGAGCATGAAAGCATTAGAAATATTCACATGGAGGTTGAATATGAGCATATGAACTTTGCTTTAATTCAGGTAAAAAGCAAAAACCTTTTCACGTACCTGAGTGTGCATAATGTTGGCGTCTGATGATGAAGACCTTCGAATCGATGCAACGGTGATCGCATTACACCGACGTGACTCCACGTAGTTGGTTGAATCCTCCTCCATGTTGATGTCGCCATATAAAAAACGGATAGGGGTGTGGCAGAGGGGGTCGGTACTCGAACATACCAACTAGTGGAATGCCGCGGAACCAACTCGTGTGTGAATGTTGAAGCAATGGTCCCAAAACAAGCAAGTGGAGCGGCCAAGGAGCGGAAGCGTAGGGCACGTCTCCTTTCTTGCGCAACAGCGCAAAGATGAGCGAAACTGACCATGTGAGGTGAAATGTGGCTACTAGCCTTGAATCAAGGCTAGCAGACATACACACACACCTTGGCCTAAAGTCAGTGCCGCTTGATTTTTTTTCAATGCAAAGCAACGATGGGGCGAATGAATGCAAATGCAAGAATGAGAAGTATGCAGTGGGTTTGAAAAAGAATAGGGTGATGGAATGCATGAATTTCTAAATTGAGTGATTCAAAGCAAACATGCAGTGGATAATGCAAAAATTATAAGGATAATCCTAGGCTAACTCCTAGCAGGTACTCAAAATTTAAAGTATATGAGTGGGACTATCTCACATACCTTGATTTTTCTATGCCATCACCGACAATTTGAGATGGAATTGCGGTAATGCAGCGTCGTTCGTCCCTCACATTTGATTTTCTTTTTCCTCCATGACGACGATCTTTCCTCCAGGCTGCACATGATTAGGATAATATTTTTTATATATAAATGCATACATAGGAATTTCTGAAAATTGAGCGCTCATCGCAGTAGACAGGGGCAGATATTTGATAAATAATGCATGATCGGGCACCCTGGGTTCTCCTCTTTCCTCCTATTTGAAACAAACTCAAGCAAATAGGGGTGATCCCGCTAATGCTAGCGGTAGATTAAATTAGTAGACACCAATGTCAATTGCTTCCCAAGTAGCGGCGCCAGGAATGCCTTTTGACACTTCTTACGGTCCACTATCAGGATTGCCAATTCCGATAATGGCGCAAGGAGTGTTTATTGGTATTCTTATGACACAAATATAAATCCGCAAGCGCACGGATACCATTGTAGCATTTCACCTGGGAGTATTCCAAGGTGTCATATTTATTTCCTCAGAGAAGCATTGGATAAAAAGTATTGATTATTAACAACGATGTAACTACTAATAAAGTACCGGCTAACAAGGTGGAGGTAAAGGATAGAATAGGAGTGATATGCAAATGACACACACAAGGAGAAGTCCAGAATAAATGATATAGATAGAAGAGTGGTCTATCTAGTGGGAGGACTGCGAGATAGGAAAGGATTCCTATATACTTCCAATGACTTAGTCATCTCCAGCAAAGGTTACGGCCAAAGGGATCTATGGTTTTTTCTTAGTTCTATTATCTCAGCATGGGGAAGTGGCGCCACCAACACACAGGAAGGGATGTTACCAACAACCATGGAGTCTCCTGCGAACCGAGAGACTAACGTGATGGGCTACATAGACCGTATAGGGATGTCACCACCTAACGGCTACCACCTCTGTTTCCTCGGGGTCAAACCAAGGCTACTATCTAGTCTAGGCACCACACCTACACTAGAAAATAACTACTAAAACAATTATACTTATCCACCCCACGAAGAATGAGGTACCAGCAGAGATAAAGAACTAGGCTAGAACTTCTGGAGACAGACTACAACAGTAATAACCAAGACTAGACATTCTACACTTAATCACGATATAAATGTAGAAACAAATAACTCAAGTAAATTATGAAGATAATATATTGAATACTAAAAGTCTTGCATAATAGGAAGGAAAAGATTTAAGAGCTTTACCAAAACTCCAAAAGACGACTCCGAAACCCTGAGCAAAGCTCGACCCTGACTCTATCTCCCAGCTAGACTAGCTGTCGACGAATTATGTCGAGCACGTCTGCCCGGGGGTACCCTAGAGAGTAGATTTGTGGGTCTCGCCGAGTTCTAGGAACGACAGGGCACGAACAACACAAAGATTTAGACAGGTTCGGGCCGCGAGTAGCATAACTACATGTGTGTTTGATTGTATTGCACGTGAGGTTGATTTGTGTTCTCTTGTCTCGAGGGGGTCCCTGCTCCGCCTTATATATTCAGGGAGCAGAGTTACAAGTTGGTTCTATGATCCTAGTCGTATACATCATGGAGTACTACAACAGGGTACTTTGGGAGTCTCCGATCAGTACACGACTTGTCCTACAAATCAACTACGTCGTATTGCACCATAGCCGACTAGTTTAAAGTAGTCAGGTCAAACTCTCCCTAACGAGCAGTTTAACCTATTGGATAAGTGGCCCTAGGGATCTTGGTCCCACAAGCCCGCGAGCATCTTGCGCCTTTGCTTCAAGTCCTGAATCTGCTTCAACAGCTCCAAGGCACCATCTTTAGATGATTCGAGTAGTTGTAGCTAAGCTCAAGTCGCTCAAGCCTTCTCTATAGAGTAGTTCATTGGTTTGCCTCCTCGAGCCTCCGACTACTTTTAAGTACCCGGAGGTTCAAAAGCAATCCTCAATCTTTATCTTCGAGTAGTTTAATGGTGTGCACCAAGTAGGTGCACCCACTGGGTATAGCCCCCGAGCTTTGAGTAGTTTGGTTAAACTAGTCGAAGATCTTCATGCAGTTCTTAACCGTAAATTTCGGAAAATCAAATCCCGGATCTTCCGTTAAAATCCCCCGAGCTTTAAAGCAAATATCTTTTGGTTTAAAGGTCAAAGAAATCGTCGAGAATCTGCCGCAATCTTGAATCTCCGAGAATTTTTCCAGCGCCCATTAGTTAGGAAGGTTATTCCTAAAAATCGGCTGAAACAGCGGAATGTGATGTGCCGCTGCACTATAGCGCATAGTAACCCTAACTGTGTCTTATAAAGGTAAGGCTATAAACTTTATCTTATTCCTCCTTCATCCGCACGCCACCGCATCAACTTTCTTGAGCCAAAGTCTTAGCCCATGAGCATCTTCTCACAAACTCTGTGCTTTAGCCCCCGAGCTTTGAGTGTAGCCCCTGAGCCTCAGCCTTCTTGTCAGTTGATGCGAAACAAATCCAAAGTTGTGAACCTCTCGCCAATGATGCGGCAGAAGAAAGGTGCGGTGAAGAGAAACGATGAGGGTGATGCCTCCGCCTCGACCACCAGGAGGGTCGGGAAGAAGAAAACCTGCATCATAGATCCGGAAGCCAAACCCGTATTCAGTGACCCCCCGCCGCCAGCTATGGCCTGGAGGAAATGCACAGCTACTACCGACGATCTGAACTCTCTGGTGGAACAAGGTTTGCTCCTCGCTCAAGCCGCCTTAGAGTGCAAATCTTGCTGGCAACAGCCATTCCCCATAGAAAATAATCAAGAGATTCCACTATTCTTGTCTTTATGTGAGCGAGGATTTGGATTGCCCATTTCATCCCTTATTAAAGAATTTCTTTCTTTTTATAAGCTGCAACTCCATCACCTCAACCCAAATGGTATTTTATACTTCTCAGTTTTTGTCCATGCCTGTGAGGCATTTTTGGGTATCAAACCTAGCCTTGTCTTGTTTTGGTCCTTATACCATATTAAGCCGCAACCAAATAACCAACACACAGAAGTAGTCGGTGGAGCTGGATTCCAGTTTCATTAAAATATGCGAGCCAAGTGGTTTGATATGCCCATCATGGACTCCTGTGGAGATTAGAAGGCCAAATGGTTTACCATTGGTGAGTGAACTTGATCCTCTGGTTTTGTTGACGAAGATATAGATATGTTAATATGCTAATCTTGTTCCTGTGTAATTTTAATACAGCAGGAAACCACTCACTCAGTTGTCCGGAGAAGGATGCATGGGTGGTTCCCACGAGATCTGTCCAACTGGAACTCATGCACGAGAGCCGAAGAAGCGAAGGATGTACCCGCTTTGTTAAAGCGAGTACATTCATTGAAGGAAGGAGGTCTTACTGGAGTCGGAATCGCCTTTAGCTTTTTTAAAGCGAAGGGTACAACCACTCCAGGAGCGCTGCCATCTCGGCTACGACTATGAGGGAATCTCGGATCCCTCGTGCATGGCTCCCGAAGAAATCTCCGATGAAACAGTACTCATGCGGCTAAGTCGCATGTTTACTGAAGTCATATAGAATCCTGTCATCGTCGAGGAATACTCCAAGTATAAACATCCAAGTGCGGTGAGTAGTTGTATGTCTTATGTAATATATTTTCACTGAATGATGATAATGATCCTAATTGTTTTTAACAATGTAGGATGATCAACTTAAAAATCCGCTGACTGAAGAAGAATGGAAAGAACTCTCCAAGTCTTCCTCGGAAAGAACTCTAAGTGTGGAAGAAAATCCTAGCGCAGCTGCTGGACAAGGAGAAGTCGTTGCTGATTCGGATCCAGATACAATAGCCACCACTCCTCAGCAATCAAATGTTCCAGGTAAGTTCTTTATGTATGTCACAACTTGTCAATCGAAAATCATCTTTCCATATAAGTGACAGTTTGTATGGTTAAACTTTAAACCAGAAAATCGCAAGGAAACCCCACAAATTCCTACGATTGCCAGGAGGAAACGGTAAGCTCGATACTAGTCTGAGCTGCCTTTAGATGATATCGTGCCTGGTGTGGATGCTTCAAAGCGTATTAAGCTATCCAAACTCATCACCGCACCATAGAGCTCGTCAATGACTAGTGTCATGGCGAGTACTACTAGTGAAAGTACCACTAGTTCCAAGCGGATCAAACCGAAGTTAAAGTTCAGCTTTCAACCCTTGTCTGCTCCCGTGCCTCCAAAAGAGTAAGTAAAGAAATCATCCATGTCTTGTTTATTGTAGCCAAGTAGTCGAATTTTAAACTTGTACTTGTTATTTGGCCAGATCACTAGCGCAAGCCTTTTTAAATGCGACGCAAACTGATGGGGCTAAAAATTAGCTTGGTGTATCAGAAGAAACCCCCAAGGATGAAACAACAATAGCTGATAAGGCCACCATGAGTGCTTTAGTTGTTGATGCCAGTGCTGAAGATTTGGAGAAATAATCTGATGCAGATGTAGCTCCAGTTGAATTGTTAATGTCCACAATAGAAAAACCACTCGAGGAGACAGTCAACGATATGGTGACTGAATATGTTGAAGGAGGCAAGGCTTTGGCCTTGATCAAATCAACAGAACATGTCTCCGGTGCGCCACCTAAGGGACTCAAGACCAACACGCCACCTGTGACAATAGAAGTGGTCATGCCCCTGGTTACAGAGGTACACTTTTCCTTGGGCACGTCTACTAGCTTGTACTCCTCGTCTTGTGTTATCTATCCCATGTTTAATACATATTCCTGCAAAATCCATAGACTGGTACAACACAAGATGTGGGCACATCCAACAAAGGCACTGGGGTTAATGTCCCAATAGCGACAAAGGAAACATCTAAGAATGTAAGCACCCTTTAATAAAAGCTTATGAATTCAAATATGAAACAAAGTACTCTTGCTAAACAACTCTTTGTGCAGGTTGATGTTGCTATAAATGAGCCTGAAGATGAAGGTGCGCAACTCCACAGGCATCTGCAACTTGCTCTGGTAAGAACTTGTAACCAAAACAAAATTTTAACTTTCATAGAGTAGTTTTAACAATAAGTAATGTTAAATGCAGGCCTTGGTTGAGTTGGTTGAAAAGCCAGGTGATGCCAAATTGGTAGCACGAATTAGAGAACTGGAGGTTGACTTTGCCACTGCGTGCGAACAACGCGTAGAAATGCAGATGGAGCATCAAAAGACAATCGACAACCTCCATGCACTGGAACAATGGAGGCTGATTGGCCGAGCCACCACTTTGGTGAAAGAAAACAGTAGTAAGTACTTATCAAATATTTAATTATCACCAATAAGTAGTCACTTTATAAGCTATTTTGCTAACAATATTTTACTGCTGATGCAGAGTTAAAAAAGGATCTAAAAGAGGAAGAAGATAATACGAGTTCTTAGTATAACCTCTCTTAGCGTCAAGCTGACAAGATCAATCTCCTAGAACAAACCATCGAGAAGAAGAATGAAGTGTTCGCAAAGGAGCACAAGATCCGCCAGGACTGGGAGAGCCGGATTGTGTAGTGTTTGAAAACAACACAAACCAAGCAAGAAGAGGTTAACAACCTGCTGGCTGAAAAGATGGAAATTGAAGAGGCTGTTAAGCCCATCTTAGAGATGTTAAGTCCCGAAGGCGTGGAAGCGAGCAATCAGCCACACTTAGATAGGTTGCGCCAGGTGCCAGAGCAAGTGTCAGATTTCCGCAAGTCTGCTCTGAAGGAATGCACCAACAAGCTGTTAGCTTTGGTAAAGGCGCACAACTCTGAAGCAAAACTAGAACTAAGGTACCTGCCGCCCGGAGCCACTCAAGAACAATATGATGCACTGGTTGCTGAGACAGATCCTATGGCTGAGCAATTTGTCAACTATTTAGAGTAGAAATAGTGCGTTGTCATTTTGTCTTGTACTCTGCTACATTTTGAGTAGTCTTCGAGTGATGCTACTATGTGAAGTAGTCGTAATATTGACATTTTTGTTTAAGCAGTTGTTTTGGATACACTATTGTTTAAATAGTGATACTACTCGTTAAGTAGATTATAAATGTTGCAAGCGTTGAGTACATGTAGTACTATCGCCGGCAGTCGCGATAAATCTTTAACTAGTTTGTTGTAGCAAACTTTTGAAATGCGATGGTCTTGGTAAGACCTGGTAGGTTGCAAGGTGAAAGGACCTTGATGTCACCTAGAGGGGGGTGAATAGGTGAATCTTCACTTAACAACACTTTTTCACAAAATCAGTCAGACCGGTTTCTAGCAGAGAAACCCAATCAATGTAAATTGTCCCCTCTACGAGTTCTAGCACAAACCAAACTTGGTGAACAGCTTCTATAGATGATTTCTAGCAGTTCACTAAGCCCCTGCACACAATTAAAGCACAACCAAGTAGATCAAAGCGGAAGTAAATGTAAATGCAAGAATTGAACTTGTGAGGTAAACCAAATGAGAGACGCGATGATTTGTTTCCCGAAGTTTGGATTCACCGCTGCCACTAAGGCTGCCACCAAGGCACGATGAATCCTACGTCTCCGTTGAGGGCCTACGAAAGGCGGGCTTATACACACCAAGCCACTTTCCTCGATTCCACTAACTTGTGACCTTTTTCCACGAAGGAGGCAGGGCCAGCCTTTACAAACAATCCGTGGCTCACCACAAACTCGGTATCTCACCGGCGACGCCTAGCCGTCTAGGAGGCTTCACCTCCAAGAGTAACAAATGCTTCAATGGTTGCTAGACTTCACCGGAAATGCTCAAGCTAAGGAT